>CATKUM010000307.1:0-55993 GCA_949786405.1 Onychomys arenicola | reverse complement strand
AAGCATATGTATCTGGTAACACGTTGCCTACTTCCAGCGCCGTCGTCCCACGATCTAGCTTGACCTCTCGCTGATGTATGGCGTGCACACATGCAGATGATAGGTTACATTTTTGTAGCAAGAGTGCTCTTGCACGTGCTGCGCCTTGCCGTTCTTTCTTCCGCGTTTCATGTGGTGAGACCACGGGACGTCGGCACCTCTCTGAAGGAAATGGGACTATGCAGATGCAGTTCGCTGGACGCCAGTTTGCTTTGTTGCGGCTGCGCTTGCATATACGTAAATATATGAGTAGGTGTGTAATGCTGTGGACAGAGACATGGACTGACAGATTGAAGTCTCAACAAATATTTGTGTGAAAAATGGCATTGGTTCCACAGCCGTTTGGGCAGTAAGCATCGCCCTGCAAAATAATGGACTACCTTTGTCTCCTCCTCCAAATATATATATGTCTCCTTGTTGGAGGCGCTTCATGTCTTCTTTGCCGCTGCATTCTACACATAAATTGAGCATCTCTAGACATGCGACCAACAGCGCATGTCCTACGAAGCGGCTGACACCCTCCTGTGCTCCGACACACATGCACACCAGTATTCATCCATCTGAAACTCTCTCTCTCTACATATATATATATATATATATATATATATATATATATATATATATATAGCTAGTATACATATACATACGTACGTCTATGTATACAGGGTAGAAGAGAGAAGAAGTGAGTTACGCATGCGGTCGTAGACCCGGAGACGTTTGTGAGGGGAACAGTTCCTGCAGCACCACTTGTGCATACGCATATTGTAGATGATGTTAGAGGAATGCATGGCATATGTTCTCTGTGGAAGGAAACGAACGCAGCTGGGCGTCTCGAAGCGGCAGAGGGTGCAGAAGAGCAGAATTACTTCTTGTGCGTTTTTTAGTGACACACGGTCGAGTCACCTGCGTCTCTTGGCGGCAGGCTGACTAGCGCAGCTTCGAGACGTGCGTCTTCGACAGCAGCTTGAGTAGCTTTCCAGCTTCGACTCGAAGAGACATGTGCCTTTGTGTCTTCACAGGCCTCCCCTGAAGGAAGCCTTAAGAGATTAAGGAATAGTCCATCCTCCCGCTACTATTCTCGTTAGCACTGTCGGCTACTATTGTCGCTAGTATTGCCGGCTACTGTGTTCCCCATTCTTGCCTGCTGCTAATATTCTCTTTATCAGGAGCTAACTACATGTGAGTATAATGGAACATTTTCGCCTGGTGTCTGGTTACTACACGCACCACGTCTTCATGAGAACGAAGGGAAACATGAGCCAATAAGTGGAGATGAGAATCAGTTTTTCATCTGCAGCACGCGTCTTCTTCAACAAAAGGCACTCCTCTATTATTGCTGTGGCGCTCGTATCAACACGTAACCAAATGAAATGTGCACACGTAGAGCTGCTTTTAACGTCGTCTCGCAGCCACAACTCACTTACATAGAGAGATTCTTCTGAGTGTGATTGACATCAGAAAAGACATCATCTTTCAAGCATGCGGCTTGAAAGGTTTAAAGCGTAGCGAGCATGACGCTCTCCCAATTTATGGTGACAGTTCCGATTTCAACGGAGAGGGAGGGAAGCGACATTGTTATGCAAAACAACCTCTAGAAGAGACGGCACACATGTCATTCAAACCCAAGTGAATATATCATGCTGTTAGCTTATCTTCACCCTGATTAAGAGCTACTTGTGTCTGAAGAGCTGCCTGGACATGTCCGTAGACTACTCCACGTTGAAGGTGTATGCCCGCTCTACACCTGACTGAAGAAGCGCTTTCGGGTGTTGTAGCAGAATTGCTGCTGGCGTGACTACTCTTGCTGCTTCTTGTGTGGCTCGCTTCCTTCGATTAGTCACGCTTTTGTCGATCGAGTGGCTCTATCTGGTTTTGCTGCTGTCTGTGCAGTCGTCGACGCTCCAGCAGAAGCTCCAGCAGATGATGCCTATTGAGAACGACTGTGGCTCCTGCCCCTATGCAAACGCGATTCTGCACGTCCACCACAAGTGCTGCAGCACGTTCTGCTGCTGTTACTACTCTTGCCGCTTCTTCGTTTGCTGCTTGACTTACTTCGGCGGCTTTAACAGATCGCTGCGTTATGGCTGTCTTGCCTGCTCTTGCTCTTTCTGCTTTCCTTTTTTCTTTCAGTTTTGCTTGTGCTGCTACTGCTGCGCTTTCTCCCATATATACATGTGTCTGTCCCTCTACTTCACCATCAGAATGTGCTGTTGCTGTCTTGTCTACCGCATATTCCAGCATCTCTCTATTGACTGCTACAGCAGAAAAAGGAGAAGAGGAAGAAGAAGAAGAAGAAGAAGAAGAAGAAGAAGAAGCAATGTGGCGTTCTGCTGCTGTTCTTCGTGCTGCAGCTGCTGCTTTCCTCTTCTTCTCTTCTGCATTGCCACCTCCACGTTCTCCCTCGGTGAATTCTCCTGTCACTGCTGTCTCGTGTCTCCGAATCGCTCGCTGTTCTCTCAGGTTGTCTCCTTGTTCTGCTGCTGCTGCTGCTGTTGCTCGACCCCACACTGCCGATACCTCTCTGTTTGATGCTGCAACTCCTTTTTGATATGCTTCTGCTTTTCTCTTCTTCTCTGCTGGCGCCCTGGACTCACCTGCTGGCACATCTTTCCCCCTTGCTGTTCTTCTTCTACTTCTATCCTTCTCATCCACTGTGGGGTTTGCATTTTCCTTCTTCTTTTTCTTCACTGTTGCTGCTGCTTCTGCTGCTGGTATCGCTATCAGGGATGGAACTGCTGCTTCCTCTGCCACTGCAGCTGCAGCAACTTCTTTCTCTTCTGCTGCACCTTGCTTCGAACACTTCTTCCTGCTGCTCCTCCCATTCCTGCCTGCTGTTTCCTTCCTGATGGCTGCTGCCGCAGCTGCTCTTTCTTCGTCTGATACTGCTGCACGCGCTACTGCTGCTGCTGCTGCTCCAGTCTCGCAACCCTCTACAGCTGCTGCATCTGTTCCTGTCCTGTGACTGTGCATTCTTCCCTCAGCTCTTCTGCCGGCTACTACGCCATCACCCGCCTCCTTTGCCTTCCTAGACAGAACTTCTTCGCAGCCTGCTTTGATGCCAGCAAGTAACTGATAAAGACGATGCTCACAGCTGCGGAACTCCAAGCGGACTGTATCCTCTGTCAGCTCCACATGCAGCAGCTCACCCTTCTCGCCCTCTCCAGAAGCAGAAGATGCAGCAGCAGAAGCAGAAGACGCCGCAGCAGAAGCAGAAGATGCAGCATGAAGATGAGAGGCAGCAGGAGAAGCAGGCGCAACTGGAGAAGCAAACGCAGCAGCAGCACCGGCAGGAGAAGCAGAGGCACCAGGAGAAGCATCAGACGGCAGCACTTCAGTCCTCGTTTTATAGAAAAGCCGAGGTACTGTAGCATCTGTATCAGTAGAAAAGGCCTGGTCGTCACGCTGCCGGTCCTGTGGCTGCTGCTCTTCGGCGCTGTCTTTTCTCTTCGCTGTTGCTGCTGCGGCAGCACCACCACCACCACCACCTTCGGCAGATGCACTTCCTTTTGCTGCTGCTTCTCTTCTGTCTCCGGTTTCTGCTCGTCCACCTGTTGGTGCTGGGGGTGTTCGTCTTCCCCATATTGATGCTGCTGCCTCCTTGACCTCCGGTGTTCCTGCTTCCCGCATATCCTCTGCTGCTTCTGCTGCTTCTGGTGCTGCTGCTTCTGCTGCTTCTGGTGCAGCTGCTTCTGCTGCTGCTGCTTCTGCTGCTTCTGCTGCTGCTGCGTCTACTGCTTCTGCTGCGTCTGCTGCTTCTGCATGTGCTGCTGGTGCATGTGATCTGAGGAGAGGAGGGCTCAAGATGATATTTCGATGGACAGGCCCTTGGCGATGAGGCTTCTGCAGGCGCTGCAGCAAGGCATGCAGCACAGCAGCCGCTGCTGCGTCTTTACTCTCTCCCGCTACTGCTGCCAACCCTGCAGCCAATGACAATGCAGCAGAGGCTTCGTTACGCAATGCCAGCGCAGCTGGCGATTCACCAGCAGCAGCAAGCGATCCAGCAGCAGCCACAAGCGATCCAGTAGCAGCAGCAGGCGATCCAGCAGCAGCAGCAGCAGGCGATCCAGCAGCAAGAAGTGAAAAGGGAGAAGGTGACACTGCATCAGATGAAGCAGCAGGTGCAGCACAGGAGGCAGGAGAAGATGCAGCATGAGTAGTGTGTCTTGACGAAAACTGTGAAACTGGATCAGCAGCGTGAGAAGGCAGCGCTGCTGCTGCAGTCCCACAAGCGTCAGACGTACGACCCTCAGTAGCAGCAGCAGCAGAATGATTCGCTGCAACGCAGCCTTCGTTATGCCTCTTCGTACTGCCGGGAGCAGCGCAGGAGGAGCACGACCGTCGGTCAATAGTTGTAGCACGAGTAACAGCAGCAGTCTCGGAGAAAAGACCGCCTGCAGCTGGAGCAGCAGCAAGGCCAGTCTGAGTTAACCATGCTGCTGCAGCAGCGAGAGACAAATGATGACGTTGCTGTGAAGCAGAAGCAGAGCTGCGGCGTCCTTGTCTACCTGCTGTGGAGGCAGCGCTGGCAGTGTGGGGTGTGCATGCTGCAGTCGCAAAAGAAGCGATAGGCTGTCCTGCTGCAGGAGCTGGACGCGCAGCGCTGAAAGCAGCAACAAGAGCAGGAGGGACAGCAGAAAGTAGAGAAACATGCTCCGCGGGAAGAGCACCAGGAGTGAAAGAAAAAGACGTTCTGCGAAGGGGAGCTGCAGCAACGAGAAAATATGTCATCGGGGAATGGCCTTGATACGCGAGAGGGGAAACAATGTAGAGAAAAGAACCAGCTGTTCCATCTGCTGCAGCAGCAGCAGGAGTAGCGTTTGCTTTGTAAGAAGTCGCTATTGCAGCGCTAGCAGCAGCACCGCAGCAGCAGCGACAGCACCGCCGTGCAGGCGAATACGCTGCAGTAGCAGCAGCGGCAGAGTAGCAGACATATCGCACGGAGGCAACGGCAGGAGATGCAGCGGCAGTAGGGAGAATGCCTGAAGGTAAAGACGCTAAGAAAGGACGAAGAGCAGCAGCAACAGCAGCTGGCCGCGCTAAAAAAACAACAGAAGAAGTTTTCAGAGCAGTATTCCACGCCTCCTTCATCCTGCAGTGTTGCTGCTGCAGCATTCGCACTTTCCGTGCTACTGTGGCACTTGCTAGTGCGGCATTTGCTGCAGCAGGGGCTCGTTGCAGTCGAGAAGAAGATGTGCAACGAGTGTGGGGCACTTTGAGTTCGGCAGCAGCTACAGAAGTTTCGGACGTCGCAGCACGGGCAGGAGCAGCAACAAAAGCGGCAGAAGGTGGAACAGCAACAGGTGCAGCGCCATGCAAGACAGCAACAGCAGTAGAGATATAAGTGAATGTAACAACACGAGCAGCAGCAGCAGCAGCAGCAGCAAAAGGAGCGTTAGCGGCGGATAAGAAAGACCATCAGCAACCACCGCCGCCACAGGGCATTTGTCATGGCTGCTTAATAATGTACTGCTTCTGTTTAGGATGTTATGGGTCTTTCAATCGGGCTGCTGACATGTTCTCTAGATGCCCTGATGCTGTAGCTTGCGCTGCTCCTGCTGCTGCTGTTGATGCGACTTGCTGTTGCCGTTGCTGCTGATGCGTTTCCTGCCAAGGCTGCTGAAGCTGCCGAGGCTATTGTTGACATCGTTGTCAGCGCTGCTGCTGCTGCTGCTGCTCTGATGATGCTGGGAGACTGTCGCTCCTGCTTGGAAGCAACTGCTGCTGTTCCCCGTTTGCTGCGTGACTCGCTGTTTCTCTGCTGGTACAGCAACTGCATGCCGCGTGTGAAGTAGTATGCCTTCCGCTGGAGCAAAGCTGCTGCTGTTTCTGCTGCGAATGGAAGGTTTCAGTCACTGCCTCTGCTATTGCCTCCTATATAAATTCAAACACTGTCCAGTCCACGCAACTACTTTAGTAATCTGTTGCAATACAGCAGGTCGTGCTGCTAGCAGTAGTACGCTACTCCTGCACCGCTGCGGCGGCGCGGCGGGCATGCGCACGGCGCAGAACGGGAATAACGCGGCGAGAGAAGACCACACACCAACTCTTCCTCTTCTTCTACGAGTACGTTTGTTTTTTCTTTTCCTTCTTCTTTCGTTATAAAAAGCTTCTGTTTGTCGCTAGTGCTGCTCGTTCGCCAACGTCTACTGCTACAGTGCACCGTCCACGGTGTGTGTGTAGCGGCGCATGCGTGTCACTGCAGCAGCAGCAGCAGGTGCTGCTCGAAATGCGTGAACTCACTTGGTCCATAACAACTCTGCAACACCGAATCCTCCTTCTGCTGCTGCTCGTACTGCTTCTGCTGCTGCTTTCTCTGTTGCTGCTTCTTCTGCTGTTGCCGCTGCTTCTGCTGCTGCTGTGAATACTACCGGTGGTCGTGCGGGGAAAGTATCTGCTGCCAGCTGCTGGAAGTCTCTTCCCAGTTATTTCTTCTTGGTTTTCCCTCACTCACTTGGTTTCCCCTCACTCCGCATGTGTGTGTTGCCACTGCAAGTCTTGCGTTAGCAACAGCTAACTGCGTGACGTGCGTGGAGCAGCCAAGTGGAAGGAGAAGAACTGGCAGTTGTAAATGTCCACATGATTACAGCAGCAGCAACAGGAGCTGAGGGAATCCGACGGTGGCTGCTGCAGCAACATTTGGCTTCCTCGAACCAGAAGTAAGACAAGCAACAGCAGCAGCAAAGAGGCAACAGCAGCAGCAGAAAAAAAGGGGCAGCAGCAGCAGCAGCAGAGGGATAGCAAGGGCAGCAGGAAAGGGATAGTAGCAGCAAAGAGACAGCAGCAACGGCAGCGAGATCACACGAGGATGGGAAAGGAGTAACCTGGACAGCAGTACGAAGAGGGTGACAAGCAGCAGCAGTCAGAGGAGGAGGAAGAGCAGGGGACAGAGACATCGCCACTGATTAGTCGCTTGAATATTCAAAGGATCTGTGTCACAAAAGCAGCAGCGCGAGTTCTCCGCCAGAAGACAGAAGCCTGCGTTTCGATGCAGCAGCAGGATAATTGGCAGTTAATAGCAGCATCAGTTGCTTGCACAGCAGCAGATGCCTGCAGCAGTAGCACAGCAGCTGTTCCCTCAGCAGTAGAAACATTCGGTGTCGGAGCGGGTAACAGCAGCAGCAGCAATAGCTAGCAGGAGCAGCAGCAAAAACAGGAGCAGCAGGAAACGAGCAGCAACACGTGTCAGAAAAAAAGGACGTTGCTCCAACCCTGCACACTGCATGGCTCTGCGACAGTGGTCTGTAAACTGCAGCAGCAGCAGCAGCACCAGGGCCTTTGTCCTATTATTACTCTTCTTTGAAACGTAAATCTCCTCTTGCTGCTCCTATTGTAACTGCTGCTGCCATCATAGCTGCTGCTGCCATCATAGCTGCTGCTGCCAGGTCCTCGACATGCGACTCGCTAAAGCAGCAGGCGCAGCAGGAAGCTGCGTCTCCCACAGCAGCAGCATCTTTTTGCAGCGGCCTGCTATATCTCTTTGCTGCGGTGTGCATCGTGGCTCCTCCTTTGCTGCTGCTGCTGCTGCACCGGCCTTCTCTGCTGCGCTCCCCTCGGATTTCGCGATGGCGGATTCTTGCGCGCTTACCGCTGCTGCACCACATGCATCTGCCGTTTCTCGTCCTCCTTCTTCCTCCTTCTCCGGTGCTGCTCCTGTTTTGGTTGCTGCTCCGACTCCTTCGCACAAGGGCAGCGATGCAGCAGCAACACCCACAGCAGCAGCAGCATCAGCAGCAGCGAGCTTGCCCACGCGAGCAGCAAACACCATCTCAACTACAGCAGCGCTTATTTCCCTTGGATGTGCTGCTGCTACAGTAGCATCAGAGAGTAATCACGTAAGAGCAACAGCAGCAGCAGCGACACCAGGTGCAACAGCAGCAGCACCAGCAGGACATGCAACAGCAGCAGTAGCAGGACATGCAAGAGCAACAGCAGCAGTAAGACTTGCAGCAGCGGCAGCAGCCGCAGGATGTGAAAATGCAGCAGGAGCAGGAGCATCAGATGATTTTGCGGCAGAGGGAGGGCGAGAGGTAGTGGGTGGAGGCAGAGTTATAGCGACTGCTATCCCAGGCGGTGGACGGATATCGCTGCTGCAGCAGCATTTTCTCTTTTTAGCACCTTTTGTTACACCAGCAGCAGCAGGCTTGACGAGCCTACAGAAGAGACACAGAGGACGAGCCGCTGCTATGCACACTGCTGATGCTGTCGCCGAGTTCTCTTTTTATCGCAGCGAACTGCACAACGGCACTGCTGTTGGTGTTGCAGCACGGTCATTTCGTAGCTCAGCCTTTTTCCCCTGCTGCTGCTGCTCTGAGCAGCTGCTGCCGCTGCGTCTTTCCCATCTTGAGAAGAGAAATAAAGACACTAAGCACTCTGGAAGACACAGCAGCAGCAGCAGCACCATGAGCACCAGCGACAAGAAGAGCAGCAGCAGCAGCAGCAACATGAGCAGGAGCAGCAACATGAGCAGCAGCAACAACAACAACAACGTGGATTGCAGCAGCAGCAGCAGCAGCAACATGAGTGGCAGCGGCAGCCTCGACATAAGCAGCGGTTGCGCCAGCAACACTACTCTGAGGAATGCCAGCTGTCAAAGAAGGGGATCTGTCAGCATAAGTGGAATGAAAAGGAGAAGAAGAAGCGACTGCGTCCTCATGTGGAGGACACGGAGCAGCAGATGTCGCGGTTGGCGCAGCAGGAGCAGTTGTGTGGAGACGAGCAGCAGCAGCAGCCGTTTTTGCAGTGGTTTGAGTGTGACTGACAGCCTCGTAGATGGAAGATTCTATAGCAACAGCATAGCCTGTGATAGCAGCAGCAGGAGGAAGGGATGGCTGTGCAGTTTGTTGTTATGCAGAAAAGGAAGCAGCAGAGAAGATAAGAGATCTATGTCGCACAGCAGCAATGTCAGAAATCGCTGCTGCGCAGGGCAGCAGCAGCAGCAGCAGATTCAAATGCCGCAGCAGGAACAGCAAGGAGACTATATCGCCCGTCCTTCTCTGCAGCAGCGGATGAAGAAAATCAAGACGCTCGACCCGAAGCTGCATGCAGCAGTTCAGTCGCTGCAGCTCGGAGCCCCCCTCAACGCCGCGGAAAAGCGCAGACAGGTGCATATATCTATCTCTACTTATCTCTATCTATTTATATGTAGCTTTAAATATACTTGCCTCTGTGTTGGTTGTGAGAGCATTAGTGCAAGAAAGAAAGAGGATACACTCCTCCCACTTCCAGTTGAATCGAGGGAAATGCATCTCATGTCGCCTTGCCTTCACTCTCTACCTCTTCACATATACATGCATGTAAAATATATGTGATGTTACATGTATATATGTGTAGGTATAGATGGCAGAGGTTGTTGGGGAGGCGAGAGCACCAAGACTACAGGAGACATTTCTTCGCAGCCACGTTCTACGCCGCATGCAGATATCTTTGCTTCTGAAGGCCTACACACTGGTCCAGCAGCTGCGGGGTTGCTCTGTATCCTCATGCACTCTATTACCTAAAACAGAATACTACAGATGACAGGTAGAATGTGATGACAGTATAGAGATAACAGTTAAACCAGATACTACAGAGATTATAGGGAGAATGTCGTAGTTGATTGGCATGTATAATTCACGCGTGTTGATGATGAGGTCGATGTGGAAGGCTTATTTGGCTGATGGCTGCCTGCGCAGGGCGTCTCTGCTCCGGAAGGCAGCATGTGGTGCAGTCTCCAGTCTTCGGGACATCCTCACCCGCATGCAGTCGCGTCCATCTCATCGCAGGCGCTTCTTTCTACAGAGTCTACGACACGGCTTTACATGAAGACTTATAACCCCTGGCTGTGAGGTGAACTGTGGGGCGATGATCCTGCAGCTGCTGCAGGGAGACAAGAGCGTCAGTGTGCGTTGCCCTCTGTTCTTAAATCAAATCAAGCCTCGCCTCGAACGATGGCGTGCTGCTCTCTGCGAAGACGAACTGCCTCCTCCTCTTCTCCCGGAGGTACTTCTCATTGCACACTCTCTGTTGCCCCTTGTGTCTTGCTTCTTCTTCTTCACTGACACTTTCTTGCTGCAGTCCTCATCATCAGAAACAACTGGCTCTCTGCCTTGCATGCGCGTCGCGTCCTCTTTCCCTCGCACCTCCCAGCACGCACTTCCTGCTGCTGCCCGTCGCTTCCGTCTCGTCTCACCCTGGCGTTGCTTCTACTGCATCTTGCTACTGCTGTACCTTGCTGCTGCTGCTGCTGCTCCTGCACCTTGCTCCTTGCTGCTGCTGCTGCGTCTTGCTGCTGTTGCATCTTGCTGCTGTTGCATCTTGCTGCTGTTGCATCTTGCTGCTGCCTGACCTTGCTGCTGTTGCTGCCCTTGCTGCTGCCTGACCTTGCTACTGCTGCTGCTGCACCTTGCTGCTGTTGCAGTTTGCCGTTGCGATGTCTGCTGCTGCTACTTCTTCCTTCGCTCGAGGAAGGTCTTCTGCTCGAGTTGTCTTCACACAGTAGACATCATCCTCGAAGCCTTGCTGCTGCGGCAGGCGATGGCGCCGCGTCTGTCTTTGTCTTTTTATATCTCTCTAATGCATGAGCAGCCCGCTTCTGCGTCGCGGAGGCTTTGTCCTCAAGAAGATGCTTCTGCAAGCCTTCCAGCAGCAAGCATAGTTCTCACTTGGAGGCGTATGGGGTGAGGAGGAAAACGCTTCCTTTTTCTTTTCTTTTTCTTCTTCTCCTCGTTCCGTGTGCAGCGTAAATGTCTTTTTTGCTGTTATGGACTGTACTAGTAGCCCTACGTGGCGGCCTCTTTGCCCAAGTATTTACACGTCTTCTACTTCTACCAGGATGTCTCCACGTTCACCACTAACTCCGCTCCATACCCACTCCGGCTCCGTGTCTCCTTGCGCAGGTGGCGTTCGCTGGACGATCAAACGTGGGGAAGAGCACGCTGCTGAATGAATTGGCAGGGAGACGTCTCACGTCTGCTGTGGGGCGCATGCCGGGCACTACGCAGCAACTTCTCTTCTTCAAAGTACAAACAGAACACCAGCAGCAGCATGATCAGCAGCAGGAAAAGAAAGAGGAGCTGCCCGCCCAACAGCAGGATCAGAAGCAGCAGAAGGAGGAGCTCACAGTAGCAGAAGCTTCAGCGGGAGCTGCAGGAGGAGCACCAGCAGCAGCAACAGGAGCTTGAACAGCAGCAGCAGCAGCACGAGCACAAGCAGCAGCAGGAAGACAGGCAGCAGCAGCAGCAATAGGAGAAGCTTCAGCAGGAGCGGCAGCAGCAGCGGAAACAGAAGCTTCAGTAGAAGCGCGCGCCTAAGCAACGCAGACAGTAGTCGCATAAGTAGCACCAGTTGCAGTCGAAGCTTCGTTCATGATCAGCAGAAAGATCGATAAGAAGGAGCAAATGGGTAGCAACAACGGAAGAGCGGCGAGCGCAGCAGGACATCAACACATATGTTGGTATAAGCAGATGCAGCAGTGGTCGTCTGGAGGCTGGTAGACTGGAAGCACATGCATCCCTTTCTCGCGGTGAACGCAACTCCTCGAGCATCATACTCTCCATTTACACGCTCTCTATTAGACCGACTGTGCACGTGGTTACTTCCTCTATACAGCTGCGTCTTCTGCTGCAGCTCTGCTGCTCCTTCGTCCAGCTGCTGCTTCTTCTTCTTCTTGCTGCAGCGTTGCGCGGCTGTTGATTTCCGCGTGCTGCTAACGGGCTGTTCCTGTTGATGATGCTGGAGCACTGCTGCTGTTCCTCCACGTCCGTCGTTGAAAGAATTGCTGCTGCTGCTGCAACTCTCTTGCTGCTGCTGCAACTCTCTTGGTGCTGCTGCTGCTGCTGCTGGTACCGTGCTCCTACCACCAGTAGTATTACTCTTCCTATACTGCCGCTGCTAGTAGTTGTAGTACTACCCCTACAACTACGATCGCACTACTCCCACTACCACTGCCACTACTACTACTACTACTCCTACTACTGTATACCTATTGCGACTACTACGAGGACCACCCGTAGTACTACTACTACTACTATTAATACTACTGTTACTATCAATACCACTATTATTACTCCTACTACTATCCTGCTACCACTAATAATCTTTTACTACTACTACTACTACTATTACTCCGACTATTCTCTAATGACTAGACTTCAATTGCTATTATTAATGCTCTTATTATTTCTACTACTGCTATTATTAGTACTACTACGATTACTCCTACTAGTACTACTACTCCTACTACTAAAACTCCTTCTATTATTACTATTGTTACTACTATCATCACTCCTCGTACTACTACTATTACTCCTCCTATTATTACTATTACTACTACTACTACTACGATTACTCCTAGTCCTTCTACTACTATCACTCGTCCTACTATTACTACTGCTATGGCTATACTCCCATTACTATTACTACTATTATTATCTATTACGTCTACAACTACTCCCCTGCTGTCGTTCTGGCGCTGTTTCTGTCCATGTTGCTGCTTCGTTTGCTGTTTTGGTGCTGCGTTTGCAGGCAGGCTCCCCAGGGATGCTCTGTTTGGTTGATTTGCCTGGATACGGCTATGCGAATGCTGATGCAGCAACGCGTCTGCAGTGGACTGAATTCTCTCTTCAATACCTTAAAACCCGCAGGCATGTCTTCCTCTCTTTACATGAAGAAGAGGCGAGTTCAACAGCATTTTATCTGCTGCGCCACTCCTCGTCGTCTTGCTGTGGTCGTGACGACGCTCCTGGTGCAGATTGTTTGCTGCTACTGCCGCAGGCGTCTTCTCGTGGTGCCTTGCGTATTCTGATGCTGCGACTGCTCCTGCTGCTCCCATGATCCCAGTATGTGCTGCCTAGCCTTGCTGCTGCTGCTGCTCCGGGATGACATGCTGCTTCTCCTGGCAACGAACTGAGTTGCTGCTGCTGCTGCTGCTGGAACACGAGCTGCTGCAGGAGGATGAACTGCTGCTGGAGAATGAACTGCTGCTGCTGCTGCACTGCTGCTGCTGCTGGTTGATGGGGCAGGAATCTGAAGCGCGTGTTTGTGCTGGTGGATGCGAAGGTGGGAGTGAAGGACAGCGATCGAGAACTGCTGCTGTTCCTGCAGCGATGGCGTGTGCCGTGGCAGGTGGTGTTGACGAAGTGCGATCGCGTGAAGCCACGAGACCTCACCCGCTGTCTGATGCTCGTGAGCAAAGAAGGACAATGCAAAATAGGCAGCGCAGACACAAAGCAGCAGCAGCAGCACCAGCAGCAACCGGAGCAGCAACAACTGCAGCAACAGCAGCATGAGCTACAGCAGCAGCAGCAGCAACAGCAGCAGCAGCAGCACAACAACAGCAGCAGCACAGCAACAGCAGCAGCACAGCAGCGGCAACAGCAGCAGCAACAGCAGCAGCAACAGCAGCAACACAAGCAGCAACATCGGAAGGAAAGGGAGAGAGAATAGGGAAGGACACGAGAAGCAGAGGAATGGAAGAGATGTAGAAGAACGTATACGCTGGGGGCTAGAGGGCATCAAGAGAAGGCAAGTAGCAAGAGAAAACAGCTGCAGCAGGAAGAGGAGAAGTGGGCAGGTGGTAGTAAAGTCTTCACCAGCATCAGCAGAGAAAGAAGCAAGAGCGATTGGAACTTTAACCGCAGATCTTTGAGCAAAACAGTGGCAGCAGCAGCTCGTCCAGGAGAAGAAATGATGTGAGCTAACAGCACCGGCAGCAGCAGCAGCAGCATCTCAGAGGGACAATCAGAGGTCCAGCTATAAAAACACGGAGGTGTGTTACAAGAAAAGTGACCACGGCGACAGCAGCAACAACAACAGCAGGCACCAAGTCTTGTCGTTTGCTACATCGTTTGTTTGCTGCTGCCTCCTTCTCGCGCTCTTCCTGCTGCACCTTCTGCTGCTGGCCACCACCCGGCGGTGATAATGCTGCTGCCGCTCTCCTGCTGATACTCTGCCTCAGACGGCTCTGCTGCTGCTTCTGTCTGCTGCTGCTCCTCTCTATTGCCGGTTTTTTTTCTGTGGGTGCTCCTATTTCTCTGCTGGGGCTATTTCTGTCTGCTGCTACCTCCGCTTCTCTCTGCTGCTACCGCCGCTTCTCTCTGCTGCTGCTGCTGCTGCTTCTCTCTGTTGCTGCTGCTTTTCTCCGCAGCTCCTCCCAATTGCTGCTGCTTCCGCTGCTTCTCTCTGCTGCTGCCTCCAGGTGCTTCCGCTGCTGCTGCCTCCAGGTGCTCCCACTGCTTCTCTGTGCTGCTGCTTCCAGGTGCTCCCGCTGCTTCTCTCTGCTGCTGCTTCCAGGTGCTGCTGCTTCTGTCTCCTGCTGCTGCTGTGAATTGCTGCCGTTGCGCGCAGGTGAAGCAGGACGTGGAAGCCTTCGGGTGTCGCGCGGGAGAAGTTCTTCCGATCAGCGCTTTGCGGCATCAGGGCATGGAGGCCATACGCAGAGAAGTGGAGTCACTCAAGCTGGATAAGCAAGTTGTTATCAACAACATCAAGACACGGGTATTTCTTTTCTTCCTCTTCTCTTTCTTCTTCTTCTTCCTGTCATTTTTTTCCGCGTCAACATCGAAAAGCAGTAGAGAGAGAGGCGGGTTTGAGTGAGTTTGTGCATCCTTCTTTTCTTGCGGATGTCGAAGCGTGCAACAACAGCAGCAGCAGCCAGACGTCAACAGCAAGTGGCCAGTTTTCTCCACTTTTTTTTTCCTTGTCATTCTCTTTCTTTCCTTTCTTTCTCTCTCGTTCTCTTTCTTCTACTTGCTCTGTCTTTCTTCTCTTTGCTCCAGAGAGGGTTCACTATACAGAAGCAGCTGTGCAGAGATATGCTTCGCAGAACGCCTGCTTTATTCAACGGAGACGAGACAGAGGATCTGCTGCGACATCAGGAGATGAAAACTCGTGACAACTCCACGAAGAGGGCCTCCATCTACAGCAAAGCAATCATATATATATATATATATATATATGTGTTTACGTCTCTGTATATATATTCTTGTCTACATAAATCTTTCTTTATACATATATATGTATGAAGCAACCACAGGCGCTTTTGGGATGAGGGACTCGTGTTGCACTTCATGAAGAGTCTGCTGTGGCACTGGAGAAGGCAAGTAGGGAGATCAGTTCTTTAGGACTGCAGTTGCTGTTGCTGCTGCCGCACCTGTGACTTTCCCCCTGGTCCTGACGCCTGTGATCTCTCTCTCGACTGCTGCTGGTGTTGCTGCGGTTGCTGTTTCGGCTGTTGGCATCGCTGCGGTTTCGGCTGTTACTGGTGCTGCTGCTTTTCTGCTGCTGGTGCTGCTGCTGTTGCTGATGGTGCTGTTTCTGCTGCTGCTGCTGCTGTTGCTGTTGTCGCTGCTGCTCTGCATGTGCTGCTGCTGTGTAAATATGCGCTTTAGATTTTTAATAAAGCGGAAGAGCGTCGTCTGCGGCGACAGCGAGTCCTCGCATCCCGAGATCAGCAGCAGCAACAGCAAGAGCAGCAGCAACAGCAGCAGCAACAGCACCAGCAAGAGGGAGGAATGGAAGAGGCCGAAGAAGAAGAAGAGGCAGCGACGACGAATGCAGCAGGCGCCGCAACAACAGCAGCAACGGCGTCGGTGGTGCGTGCACTGCTGCGGCGGCGGTGGAGAGGAGAAGCACCTTTGCTGGATGATGACAATGATGCTGCAGTAAGAGAAGGAGAAGCAGCAGGACAGCAACAGCAGCAGCAGGAGGGTATTGGAGCTCAATCAAGCGATAGAGAAGAGGACGACGGAGACATCACGGAATCAAGGAAAGGAGAGGCTGAAGAGGGCGCAACAGCAGCAGAGGGAACAAATGACGAAAGAGAGCAGCAGCCACACCGCAACAAGTATACGCAGCAGGAGCTGCTCTCTATTATCCGTGCTGCTGCTGCTGCAGGGGCGGCAGCAAGGCTAAAAAAAACGACAGCAACAGCAGCTGCAGCAAAAGACGCCTGTGCTGGAGGTGAATCAGGAGACGAAGTAGAAGCAGCAGAAGCATCAAGGAGAGAGCAGCAGCAACAGCAGGACAGGACGAGTCGCTTTAGGGATCCAGATCAGGAGTTTATTTTGCAACAGACACAGCAGCTGCTGCGGCAGGCGCAGGTGTATCTCCAAAAGCAGCAGGAGCAGCGACTGCAGCAAGAGCGTGAGGAACAGAAGGAGGAAGAAGAGCTTCAAGAGCAGAGACAGCGGAACAGCGGTGAGGAGAAGAAGGAGCAACAGCAGCAGTTTTTGCGCAGCTGCAACAGCAGCAGCACCTCAGAGAGCGAGGCATGTGATGGAGCAGCAGCAGCAGCAGCTGTTAACATGCTGAAGGCAGCCGTTGCGGGGAGCACGCCATCAAAACGTCAAGAACCAGCAGGTGAAGCAACAGGAGCTCGTCACGTCCAACAGATACAACAGCAACGCGAGGAACAGCAGCAGCAGCAGGAGCAAGAGCAGCAGCATCGGCAGAAACAGCAGCAGCAGCAACGGGACGAGCAGCAGCAGGAGCGGGAGAAACAGCAGCTACACCGGGAGCGACAGGTCCTGGCGCATCCGAGTAGCGCAGCAGAGAGAGGAAGAAGCACGGCACGGAGACATCAGGAGTTTCTTGTCGCAGCAGCAGGTGGAGACGAGTCGGCAGCAAAAGCAGCAGGATGTAAAGAGGAGCTAGCAGCAGCAGAAGCTGCAGCTGGCGACGACGGATGCACGTCTGCTGTAGGTAGAGGAGTCGCAGCAAATAAATCGACGGAACAAATACGCGCACGTTCAAGGCAAAGAGATAACATAATGAAAGGAAAAATCTTTGCATCAACAGGAAGAAGGAAAGAAGGAAGCTCCAGAGCGAACGCAGGAGCTGCTGATGCCTCGAGAGTAGACGGAAGCAGTGCTCCTCTCGCAGAGCCACTCGGAGCAGCAAGACGCGGTGCAGCAGGACATCCACAGGAGGCAGCTGCAGCAGCCACAGCAGCGAGCGACGCAGCGGCCGTAGCAGCAAGAGAGAGCCTTAGTAGAGCAGCAGCAGCAACACCAGCAAAGAACTCTGATATAGCGCCAGCAGTTGCAGAGATACTACCGAATGACGAGGCAAGCGGAGCTGCTGATGTAGCAGCAGAAGCAGCAGAGAGGAGAGCAGCTTTGAATACTGCAGCAGAGCAAGCAACAGCAGCACTGGAGAAGGCAGCAGTAGCATTTGAAGCAGCAACGCGAACAGCAGGTGAAGCCGCAGCAAGAGAAATTAGAGATAAAGGACGAGCAGCTATTCGGTTGAAAGAATTTATGGGAGATGTACGTAATATCTGCGCTGCCGACTGGCGTGCCAGCCGCGGAGGCAAAGCCGCGGTCACCTTCGACCTCCGCATGGAGCCCGTGGTGGACGCGGCACGTAGTCACAGCAACAGCAGCAGCAACAGCAACACCAGCAGTAAGAGCAAAGAGAGAGAGAAACGTCTGGTGCGTTGGGGAGTGCCCGTGGGGAGACATGGAGACGTGTGGCTGCTGGATGAAGCAGCGCCAGAGCAGCAGCAGCAGCAGCAGCAGCATAGCAGCAGCAGCAATAAAGAAGGAGAGGGAAGCACTTGTGTCCCTGACGCGCTCCAGCGGGAGCTGAAGGCCTCATGGAATAGGCAGCAGCGCATGCAGCTCGAGGATCTGCACGATTGTAAGTGACCTTCCACGTCCAGTAGCAGAAGTGACAGCGACAGCAAGTGCAGCACAAGCAGCAGATATGACAGTCGAAGAAGTATGAGCGGCAGCAGCAGAAGCAGCAGCAGCATCAGAAGCACCAACAGCAGCAGAAGCAACAGCAGCGACCACCTGCGGGGCTGTAGCAGCAGTTGCAAGAGCTCATTGGAGGAGAACTACGTCTTTGTGCACACATCGTAGGCAGTTCCCTGGCAGCAGACCATCCGACAGAAAAGTTTTGGAGGTCACCCACGTCTCACAACCAAGATAACTGCTCCACAACGACATACAAGAGCATGTATATATATATATATATATAAGTAACGCGGAGAGTAGAGAGCTGTAACAGTAGTATCCCACTTCTTGAGCAGCAACTGATCTGGAAGTAGTGATGGAAACAGCAGCGGCTATGGAGACAGCAGCAGGCATGGGAACAGAAGCAGCGGTGTAGACAGCAGCATCTCTCCTCCGACTACAGCGGAAAGAACACTGTCAAATGACTGCTGCTGCTTTACCATTCTGCTGCTGCTGCTGCTGCTCCACTGTGCTACTGCTGGTCTCGGGTGTTTCTGCTGCTCTCCGGTGTTTCTGCCTGAGGCTACTGCGTCGCTACGCGCTTGAAGTTTTATATTGTTTTCTGATTCTTTTGGATGTGGCTGCTGCTGTTGCTTCGATCTTGACTATGCAGGCGCTGCTGCGGCTCCTCTTTCTCGCTTATTGTCGCTGCTGCTGCGATTTCTGCCTGTTGTTGAGAACCCCGGCTGCTGTTGCTGCTAACTCTGGCGTTGCTTCTGCAACAGCTGCTGCTATAGCTGCTGCTCTGCTGCTGCTGCACTGGTGCTGGTCATGTGGTTGCTGTGGCTGCGTGATGTTGTGTCTGCTGCTGCTCTGCTGCCGCTTTTGCGATGTTGTGTTGCTGCGGGTGGTCCTGCCACTGACGGAGACAGGCAGTTGCTGCTACTCTCTGAACCTTCTTCTTCTTCGCCTCGAAGCCTCTTTTGATAAACTCTTCCACATTTACCGCTGCTATGGCTGCCTCCTGAATGCGTCTGATGCATCTTCTGCTACGTATGGAGCTGCTGCTGTTGCATGGCAAGATGTATAGGGGCAGCCGCTGCTGTATCTGAGCTTCGCTGCTGTTGCTGCTGCCTGACCTTTGGTGCTGTTGCTGTCGCCTGACCTTCGCTGCTGTTGTTGCTGCCTGACCTTCGCTGCTGTTGTTGCTGCCTGACCTTCGCTGCTGTTGATGCTGCCTGACCTTCGCTGCTGTTGTTGCTGCCTGACCTTCGCTGCTGTTGTTGCTGCCTGACCTTCGCTGCTGTTGCTGCTGCCTGACCTTCGCTGGTGTCGCTGCTATTGCTGCTGTCTGGCCTCCGCTGCTGGTAGCGTTGCTGCAATTCTTTCGTTTCTGTCTTTCTTGCTGTTGCTTCTTCTTCTTCCTATCTGCATTTCTGCAGCACTCCGCTGCTGCTGCTGTTTACTATGGCGTTACTTTTCATCTACGCATTTGGGGTTGTCAAGGCGTCTTACAGGCAGGTTTGCTGCGGGCACTGGTGGCCACTTCAGATATATTGCTGCTGCTGCTGCTGCCTCGGGGGCCTCTGTAGCAATATCTATGGTTTTACTGCAGCAGCTGTTGCTTCTTCACGACTCCTCTTTCGTTCTGCTGTTTCTTCTGCTGCTGCGATTCGCGCAGCGGGGGAAACAGCAGCAGCAGGTCCACGCGTGGCGTCGCTGATGATGAAATCGCATGAAGAGAAGCACGAGAAGAAGGTCTCGTGGAGGAGACGCAGGAGGGAAGGTAATATTCCTGCAGATAAATGGATATACATATATATACATATATATCTGCCTATTACAAGATATGGATAACATCTGTACTGACTTCAGCAGCATTCGTCGGTAAGAGCTCAGAGCTATACTTCTTGCTATCGCTCTGCCCTTGGCTTTGAATGTCGACTCCTTATAGCGCATATGCATCTCCAGTGAAATCTATACATACACACACATAAACTTTTTTCTGACACTGCCATAGTGCTTCTGCTGCTGGTGGTTCTGTTGCTGGTGCTGCTGCTGCTGCTGATACTGCTGCTGCTGCTGCTGGTATCACGGCTCCTGCTGCGGGTGATACTGCTGCTGCTGGTAGTACTGCTCCCCCTGCTGATGGTATTGCTGCTCCTGCTGGTGGTACTGCTGTTGCTGGTATTACTGCTGCTGTTGTTACTGCTGCTGCTGCTGTTATTGCTGCTGCTGCTGCTGCTGCTCTTATTACTGCTGGTGCTGCTAGTGCTGATGGAGGTGCTGGTGGTGGTTCCCCACATATATTTTCTAAACGCGTTTGTTTTGGTCGGAGACGCAGAGACGGAAGGAGACACGGGGCGGTGGAGGGGTGTGGGCGACACGGAGACGACAAGGGAGACACGGGACTCAGGAGATTAGATTAGACACAGGGAGCAACGTAGCGACTATGTGAAGAGAGACAGAGACAAAGGGAGAGAGACACAGAGGAAGAATTGGAAACAGGGAGACCGTGAGACAGTTAGAGGAAAGGCCCCATAGAGAAAGGGAGACAGGAAAGAAAAGAAAGAAGGAGCCATAGATTTTTGATCGCAATTAGCTGTCTCTATGATGGGGAATGGACGAAGACGGGTCTCTCAGAGAGACGGCAAATGATTACTTCTGTTTCTGTGGCTTTGCTGCGTGTCTCTGCGTCGTCTCGTGTTGTCTCTTCTCTCCTTCTTCTGCACTTCTCCTTCGTGGCCCTGTCTCCCGCAGCGGATGCAGCAGCGCTCTCAACAGCAGCGGGCTTCATTGGGCTTCACTCAACGAAGACGGGAGGCAGAGACATGCAGCAGCAGCAGCAGTTCGCTGCAGTGCGAGGTGTGCAGCGCCGACACCTGCTGCGGAGGTTGAACCGAAGGCGTATTCACAAGTTGCTGCTGCAGCCACAGGAAGAAAGACATGCGGCTGCTCGGCTGCCGCTGCTGCTCCTGTCTCCTGCCGAACGCAGCAAACACCGCCGACTGCGGGCACGCAGCAGCAAAAAGTCCTTCGCCTCATGGAAAGAGGCAATGCAGAAGTGGATGAAGTGGGCAAAGAAGCATCCAGAACATGCTCAGTAAGACGCTGCTGCTGCTGCTGCTCCCTATCCATCAATTGCAAATCTGTCTCTCTCTCTTAGTATACAGTAGAAACATTTTTTCTTCCTCTCTGCCTCCCTAAATATATGTATATACATATATATATATATGTATTGGAGAGATGTTTCTCTGATTCTCCCCGCTTCTTTCCACATCAAAGAAGTGTTCTTCATTCCTTTAGTAGACGTCTTTCCCTGCATGTGCCTCTCTGCAAAGAAAGGAAAGGATTAAGGCAGGAGGATGAACTTCAGCTTGCACATATATGTGAAGAAGACGAGACACCGGAGACAGCAGTGGGGTTGGTCACTGACTCACCAGTGGAAGATAAAAGACTTTTCGGATTCCCTTTGCAAGTCGCTTGGAATTGTTCTCTTTAGATTCCACGTTCCTCGGCTTTCCCTTTTACAATCAAATGGCGGGAAGAGGGACACAGAGGCAGACAAAGACAAGAAGAAAGAGATAGGAAGAAAGAGACAGGTTACACCAGAGAGACATGAGGAGGTGCAGGTGGTGATGCTGTGATTGCTGCAGAATATATGGACGCCCCAGCAAGAGGCTGCTGCTCGAGGAAGACGCGTAAGTGCAGATTTCACTGCAGTTGCAGCTCAGGAAAGCCGTGCACATGTCAGCAGCAGCAGCTGTTCACAGCAGAAGACGAAATGACAGGTGCTCCACACGCTCATGCGCAGCTCCAGCAGAGAGCATTACATCACTCTGCACGAGTTCTTGAAAAGAAGAAAAAGAATCAGCAGCAATCTAAGCACATAACTTCTGCTGCTGCTGCTGCGTCCACAATTGCCGGTTGAAGATGTCTCTACTCTGCGGCTGGTGACGAGATTGCCTCTCTCCTGCTGTTGCTTGTATTCTTCCTCCACAGCACTGGTGCCCCTCGTCTCCCCTCTGGTGCAACACGAGAAGATATGCTGCTGTGCATTTAACCGGCATAGCTGCACCTGATCGAACGTTTCCTCCTCCTCCTCCTGCTGCTGCTGGTCCCCCTTGAGCACTTCTGTTTCGTCTCCTGCTACTGCTGCCTCTACTGCTGCTCCTGCTGCTGCTGTCCCTGCTCCTGCTGCTGCTGTCCCTGCTCCTGCTGCTGCTTTCCCCTGTTGCGGCTGCTGGGGTTTCTGCTGTTCTCTCTGCTCCTGCTGCTGCTGTCCCTCCTCCTGCAGCTCCTGCTGCGGTTCCTCTTTACACGGGATCAAGAGAGGGCTGTGTTCCAGAACTGCTTCTGTTGCTGGTGCGAGAGAGTGGCTGCTGCTGCTGCGTGTGCTGCTTCCCGGACTGCTCATGGCAGACGTCGAGAGCAGAAGAACTTGCAGCGGCAGCAGACGAGACAGAAGCAGCAAGCCGTCGCAGCAACAGGCCAGCAGCAGCAGCACCTGACTGCGAGGTACAGACAGCAGAGGCGTTCGCTGAAAGATATTCAAAAGGATCTGCAACAGCAGCAGCAGAGGAAAACACATCGTGGCGGCAGCAAAGCGGCCTCTTTGTCTGCTTTATCTCTTTCTACAGAAGCAGCAGCAGCAGCAGCCAGCGCAGGCACCGCACCATCGACCCCGAGATACTCTCTTTCGGAGGGGGAAAGAGCAGCAGCAAGCCAAAGAAAGCGTCGTGCTTGAAAGAGCTTCATCAGCACCACTTGAATCAGCATCAGAAGACAGAAGACTTTCTCTGTCGTAAGGCCTCTTCTATCCTAAGGCCTTGCATGCTCTAAGGCTGCGAGATTATATGGCCTATTTCAAGGCCATGCCTATTATAAGGCCAATTGTAAGGCCGTGACTATCTTAAGGCCATGTTTATTATATTATATCATAAGGCTTTGCCTGTCATAAGGCTTCGCTTATTAGAGGGCTTTTCTTGCCTATTATAAGGTTTGGCCTAAGGGAGGCAAACCGCCGACTACTGGGCAGATATCGTATAGCCGGGCGCCTCATGAAACAGCCTTTTCATGAGAGGCTCTTCTTCACCGCGTAGCATATTTATATAATATACTCGCTTATCTACATACATATATATATATATATATATATATATATACATATATATATATATATATATATATATATATATATATGTGTATGTGTATAGATAGGGAGAGAGATACACATACATATATGTATATATATATATATATATATATATAGAGAGAGAGAGAGAGAGAGAGAGCAGTATTGATACAGAGGTCCATGGAGAGAGCTGCAGAGAAAGAAACAGGCCTCTTCTATTGGAGCTATGTGGAGCCTCGATCCTCCCAAGCCTGTGGCCATAACATGCAGAGGTAGAGACAGAAAGAGCCTTACAGAGAAGCAGAACCAGACTCATAGGTGTTGAAGTAGAATTTTACAATGAGGAAGGTGAAGAAAACACGTAGAGACACGGCTCTTTCACCACATGGATATGCAGGTGACCATCCTCTGAAACTGCTGCTTCTACAGACGCAGTCACGTCCATAGACATGTGTCCTCCCAGGTATACGCATAGAGAAGGAAAAAGGGAACGGGACAGGTGAGTCTGTCTCCCTCTCTCTATATATCCGTAAGAAGAGACGTGTACATATATACGTATATAAAGGGATGTGTACCGGATATATATATATATATATAAAAGAACTTGCTGTGTATCCACACGATCAGGGCTTTGACACTGTGAGCCTCAACATGGAGAGAAGGAGATTCGGAGGTTGCTCTGCGTGCACGATGAGGAGAGAAGAATGAACTCTATAAGACGCGTATGGCGTTATAGGAAAAGAAGAGAAAAAGAGATAGAGAAAGAATTATGTAGCTTGACGGAGACCCCACACGGGTGGAAGAGACATGCCGCCACTCTTTCACATCCCTCAGCTCAAAGCAAATCCAATCCGACCTCCTGCTACTACTACTTCTCCTCTATCGCTGCTGCTGCTGCCGCGTCTTCTCTGTCACTTGCTCCTGCTTCTGCTCCTCCGTCACTACCGTTGCTTCTTCTGGTCTGTCGCTGCTGCTGTTGCTTCTTCTCGCGTGTCGCTGCTGCTGCATCTTCTCCTCTGTCATTGCTTCTTCTTCTTTGTCACTACTGCTGCTTCTCTGCTGCTGCTTCGTCTCGCGCGACGCTGCTGCTGCGTCTTCTTGGCTGCTGTTGCTGTCTTGCTGCTTCTTCTTCTCCGTTGCTGCCGGTTCTTCTCGGCTCTGCTGCTGGTTCTGGCGCTGCTGGCTCACAAGTGTCACTGAGTGTGGGAGTGCCTTTCTCCTCTCTTTGCTTCGGCTGCGTAGATAACGTTGTTATTGGTGAAATTTACCGAAAGAGAGTCATTCGTCAACACACACCCGAGATGTAGCTCGTCCTCTTCCGTCTCGGCAGAGTTTCTCTTCTTACGCCTGAAAAACTCGTGCACCTTGATTGAGAGGCCCCTTGCATACTTCATCTTTCACACACGTATCCCCCTCTCTATAGATATATATATATATATATATATGTACATCTCCATGAATAGAACTCATGAATACGGATGCTGGATACGTCGCCCATGTCTGATACGTCCCGATAAAAAGAGTACACTGCGTTCGCCTGCGCATGCATCACTTGCGCTTTCTCTTTCACTCTACTGCCAAGAGCTCGCGTGCTCTGTGAGGCGACCAGCAGCCCGCTGTTTCCTGTTGCCGCAGACACGCGTTTAAGGACAAACCGATCGACAGCGGTGGACCCGCTACTTGCTCTCGCACGTGCCAGGTCTCACATGTATTACATACACCTCTTTTCTACTGAATTATCTCCATACATCGCCACGTATGGAGATGAGTCTTACACGCAGACACACAGACACGCCGGATACCTTCTACACACCCACTCCCAATGTTGACATAGATATGATTTTTTTTCATGTATATAGGCGTATGTGCGTAGCGGCGAGCTGTCGGCCTTGAATGCGGCGTCAACACTTATAGATAGGTTCTCCATAAATAGAGACCTGTGTACATATAGGTATAAACATCTATCTATATACGTAGGCAATCTACCCTGTAAGGGTAGATGTACAGGTAATACACTACTAATTATTGCTGCTGTGCTGTTTCGCGGATGCTTACATACCTACAGATACGTGCAGATAGATATAAGATCCGAAGATGCAAGTATGGAATACTCTATAGCACCACTGTATGTCAATCCCTGGTCCGTGAGGCTCTTCGATCCACTGTGCCGGGTTCCTGCACCTTTTTGAATGGCAGAGAAAGAACTGTATTTCGACGCATCAATCAATCTACACTCATGTATATACTTATATACCTGCCTCCTTACATATGTATACACAGGTAGAAGTGTACATATAAGTGCACACTTATATTTTTGTATAGTTCTGTAAATACAGATATTTCAGTCGAGAGGCGGACGCAGGTCCAGTGTGTATGTGTTATTGTCTCCACGTATCGCCATCTCTGGTTCTATATGTGTATATGACTCGCTATTGTGGAAGTTTTCTTCGCACAAGGGCACAAGGTTTGTAGTGTAGTATGAGACGACGGGACATCTCTCCGTATATGTGATAGTTGTGTAATTGTGCGTATACAAATGTTTACTTGTGAGTCTGCCTGAAGTGAAGAGTACATCTGCGCTTGCGAGCTGTATCGCGCACGCATGCACTGCGTGTACACCCCGTACATGCATTTAGAAATCTGTGAGCACATACAGAGATCATATAAGGTCTTTTGCCTTTACCTTAATAGCTACTTATACGTCTGTCTCTATATTGAAAATTTCGGAGCAACAGCAGCAGCAAGGTCGGCCTTTCTGCGAAGGCTCTACATATAACTTTGTATACGAGCTTATATAGAAAGAGATAAAAATGTGTATGCACTATGTGATTGATGCGTTTTCACAAACGTGCATAGCACAGGCATAGATCAGTCAATATAGCGCTCGCTGCTCGTTTAGGAAGCGGTCATTATCCCTGTGTTTCATACTGGCACATGTTTTCTTTCACTTGTCCTTCTGCCTCATTGGAGACGAAGCCGCACCTCGTTACGTTGTTGCCAGTAGCTCAGCGAGTTTTGTGTATTCGAGCATTTTCACTTTCATGTACCACATACTAAAGTGCGGATTCTTATCCACTGAAATATGTAGATGCACGCACGTATAAGTCTCTATGTCTCTTTGTACATACCGAGTCACATACACGTATATACGCATGCACGTCTCGCTGTGTCTCAACATGTTAGAACAGGTGTACAGGCCTGCATGACCTCAGCAGTTCTTCTTACACGATCGTCCAAGCATTCTAGGCAACCAATTTATACAGTACTACATGTCTTCTGTGAGCTCCAGTCCTGTTTCATCTACTGACATCGGGAGTTCACCACGAAAGGGCTTCATGTACAGTGTGAAGGTTGCATTATGACACGTAGGCATACTGACTAAAGAGTGCCTCTATCAGGTGTGCAGATATTCGTATGCATACCTGTTTTATTTGCTTATTCTTCTAGAGAATCCATTGTAGGTAGCTAAATACCTGTGCTTACGCAAGTGAGGAGCCGTCGCACGCTGTAGAAAGCTCGTCTCCTTCAAATGGTACGCAGCATCGGACCACCACAGCACCACGAGATGCCAGCGGCGGCTTGCATCCTTTCTAGCCTCCACAAAAAGACGTGTAATTCTACATTTATGGCATACCTGTAGAATACACGACGGCATTCCCTTGCTTCTGTATATAGGGGTGCAAAATCTCTGCAATTTTCACATGCGTACAAGCATCTTTGCACTGTCATGGGGTAAACCTCCATATTTGTAGAAGTACGTATGTCAAATCTCTATGAACACGTTTCTCATATACGCAGTACCGCCGTTACGACCTGCGTGGCAATTATAATACACGTACATACACAAAGAGGATTCGGGCGGCCACTTGCTTACTTGTTTAGTGCAGTTCTTGCTTACGTTCACGGTCACTTGTAAAGGCCTATAGACACGCTCTACCTACACAGTAGCGTAGACACGTGTATATTAGAGGTGTAGTAATCGAGACAAACGCCTCAGTGCACGCACTACATTTTTATACAGGCCGCCTTCCTCTACAGAGCTGGTGACTTTGCCTTCACTTCTTTCCGAAAGAATTTGCTTCAGTGCCGCTGCAGATAGCAAACATAAACACCTCTGTATCACGAAAGCACAGAGGTACGAAAGCACGGTTCTTTTTGGCTGTTCTCGGCTATCAGCGGGCGTGGACTGCTTCCGCACGCTGGGCGCCTTTTTTCTAAACAGTGTTTTATTCGCTGCTACGGCTGCTGCTGTGCATTCCTCAAGCGTGCTGCACGTGCTGCTTCTCGTCCACTTTCTTCCCGTGCCCTTAGGCGCACGCGATCCGAGCCTCTTGATATTGTAGCTGCCTGCTCCTGCTGCAGCTGACACTGTCCCTGGTCTGTTTGGCGCAGGTAAAGCTGCCGTTGACTTTCCTGCTGCTGCTGTGCACTTTTCTGTAAATCCAGGCGCTGCTGCTGCTTCCACTCTAATGAAACTCCTACCTGCTCTGTTCGAGTAATAACCTGAGTACTGCAATTAGACGGAGTTAATACCTACAACCAGGAGCACACTGATGCCTGTAGCTGCTAGGAGGCTTATATGAAAAGATGAGATGATGAGTCTGGGTGCACTGCCTCCAGCCCTCGCAGCACTTGTGACCTTCTTCTGGGCGGCTTTCGATGCGTCTCCCACGGCAGCAGCAGCTGCAGTAGCTGCTCGAAGTCGTTCTGCTGCCTGCGCCTCTGCTGCTGTCTGGAGAGCGAGCACCTGTCCACTCGTGAGTGGTTGTCCTGCCTGCGCGGCAGCAATAGCAGCCATGGTGGGAGTTATAGCAACAACTACGGGTGGCACGCCTAATGCCTGTGATGCTTTCGCCAATTCTGCTGCTGTTTCTTGTTCCACTTGTGGTAGTACTGCTGCCAAAAATGCCTCTCGCTGCTGCTCCGCTGCTGCTGCTGCTGCTGCTTGCTGCTCTTTCGCAGCGGCCGCCGCTACTTGCTGCTGAAGAGCGGCTGCGAGAACCTGCTGCTGCTGTGCAGCTGCTTCTGCTGCCTGCTGCTGCGTTGGCTGCGCAGCAGTAACAGGCGTAGGCACCACGGCTGCAGCAGCTGGCACAGGTACAGAGATAACAGGTGTGGGCGTTGCTATTGCTACAGGAGCAGCTTGTGTGGCTGAATGAACGAATGAGGCTAGCCTATTTGCATTAACGCCCGCAGTATGCGTTTCCAAAGTCCTCAGTGAAGATGCGGCAGAAGCAGCAGGCGCAGCACCAGTATCAATATGAGGTGGCGAAGCATTGGTTTGCAGAAGCCCATTAGTTGCTTGTTGACTACCACTATTTCCTTTGTAAACATGAAAGATTTTCATGGCTGGTGTCGTCGAGGTTTTATTAAATCGCAGACGGGGGGAGGAGCGCTGCTGCAGCAATAGCAGCCAAGGTTTGAACCGTAACAGTTCATGTTGTGAATGTAGCAGCAGCGGCTGCCTCAGGGATTTCCATTGCTGCTGCTGTGACTGTTGTGGCTCATGCTGTAGTGATGGCTGCTGACTTTGAGGCGGTGACTGCGGCTTAACCTCTTTCAGTTGTAGGTGTCCCGCTTGCCCTTGTGGCTGCTGGCGATCCTCTGTCGCATGCAGAGAAGCACGGAATAGCGTATTTCGAGTGCTGACTTTCTGAGCAGCACCATACGCCGTTGTCATTAGTGTTGATCTCTCCACTAGCATCTCTGATTCATGTAAGCCAGTTACACGCTGCAAACTACTAAACAACTGCAGGTACAGCAGCACGAGCAGCAGCAGAAAAGAAGGATGGAAGTTGCATGCTCGGCTATTTTGTGGTGTGGCACTGCCACCAGCTGCAAAGGATAAAGTAGGTATCCTAGACGTGTACGAAGAGATACATATAGAACAAGAGCGCCTCGACCAAATTAGAGAAGCAGCGATAGCAGCGCCCTTTGTGATAGGAGGATGATCAGCATTAGGAGCAGTCGAAGCAGCATCCACCAGTGGTGCAGTGGACACATCAGCTGTCCCGAAAATATCAACAGCAGGAACAGCACATGCAACCGGCGGTGAGACGACAGCAACAGCAGTGCCGAGGACCGATTCTGAAAATCTCGCAGTATCTTCAGCGCTCAAAGCGTTGCTCCCACGGTAAAACAGACATGGAATTGTAGTATGTTGACGAATAGCAACAGCAGTATAGGAGCTTTTACGGTCCTTTGGGCGTACGGCACAAGCAGGAGTAATAAACTGTTCTCTCTTCCAAGTGCAGACTTGCCGGAGCAATGCTGCGGGCTTCAGCATTGCTGCACGCTTCCTTCAAGTGTGGTATGGCACGAAGGGCAGCAACTTCCACGGCTGAGGATTTGTGAGACAGTGCACCCGCTCCTTTAGAAGCAATCGAGATGTCGTCGTCCCTCATGTGTGCTGCGGTACCACCAGCAGACTTGCGTCTTCTTCCGCAGAGCACACCAGAAGCATCAGTGCGAAGTTGTCCTTCCACGTAAAAATTTGTTTCCGAAGTAGTAGCAGTAGTAGTAGTAGTATAGCGTGTGCGCAAGCGTGTACAGACTTGTGCAATAGCTGTGCTGTCAATTTCTGAATATAACATATTACAAGCAGAGTCGCTCTCCGAGTGGGCGTGCAGTATACCACCGGCAGCAGAAGCATCGTAAAACTGCAGACTAGATAGCAGCGACACATCATTCTTTGCGGGGCTGCGTCTGTGCTCCAACACCAGCAGTAACAGTGGGGCTGCTGGTGAGCAGCAGATGCGCACAACAGAGCTCAGCACAACTCTTTAATGGCTGAAACAACAAAGGGACAGCCGCACCTCTGTCCGGATAGGCAGACAGTAGCCCGGCAGAAGGGTAGTCCACTGGCCACTCCACAGAATGTAGCAGGCGGGAGACCAGAATGAAAGAAAAAGAGATGACGTAGCACGGAACGAGAAATGAAAAGCAACTGAGAAAGAGACAAAGGAAGCAGCAACAGGAACGCCGGAAGAGAGGGTCGTCGGAGCTGCAGAAGGAACCCGTCATTCGCTCTACTAGATAGAGCAGCACTAACGCAGCTTCAGTCTGCTGCGCCACAAGCAGTACTAGCTATCCCTTTAGCGTGAGGGAGTGCTGTCCTTCCCCCAAGCGCAACACATCCGGCAGCTGCGCCGGGTGGTTTGTTCTCAGCCATATAAGCAGCACTCGATCCATACGCAGCAAAACCCACACAGTTCTGGACGGCTCTTCTGCGAAGGACCGCCGCAGCATTAGCAGCAGCCTCTGGTGCTATGCCATTTGAGGCCCTAGTGATCCCGGTTCCTGCTGCAGTCTCTGTCCTGTTCTGCTGTTTCTGCTCCCTCCCTCTTCTTGAACTGCTCTCCTCTCTCTATTGCTGCTCCATAGTACCTGGCTGCCGTTGAGGTTGCTGTTGCTATTCACAGCCTGGTGCTGAGGCTGCTTTTGTTCTTACTACTGCGGATATCCTCATTCGGCTGAAGCTGCTTCTCTATTTGGTGCTGCCCCCTTTTTTACCGCCACTTCTGCGGTTTCTAATGATCTTTCGTTGTGTCTTCGCGCCTACTGGTCTCGGGGCTCCTCAGCTCCCACATCTTCTACCACATTTGTACTCCTGCTGTGGCCGCTCTCAGTAATGCGATCGCTCTTGGTGCATCCTTTGCTGGTCAATCTGTCGTATGCTTTGTCAGCGAGAACACCAAGAGACGATAGCGAGGTTCTCACAACGGTGAAAAAGTGGCTGCTTAACGCCTTTATATCATATACCGCTGTGGAACACGACAGATTGCCACGCAGTGTGCAGAAGAAATATGCATTCACGTTGAAAAATGGTGACAGGCATGTAAATCCAAGAGAAACAATATGTACGTTTACAACTGTAGTCACGTGATCCTCTCGAATTACCTGTACATCACGGGGCAGATGACAATTTTTTATTTGGACGGGCAAAGAGTTTAAATACGTTTACAGCGGTAGTATCGTCACAGTGGGCAACGGACCACCATACAGGTAGCCATGCGCCATGCGGTGGAAAATATTAGTAACGGCGAGGGTCAGAGATGCAAGAGTGGCAGCTGTACTCAGAACGCCAGAACAGCTACTCAAGAGAAGCCGTGATGCGAGCAGGCGATTCTAATAATCGCATCCCAACGAGGCAAGCAAAAGTCTCCCGCCACTCACGTTATTTTGAGCGAGACTGAGTGAAAGAATTTAGAAGCGCTGAATCTTTGTCGACGGAAGCTACGCGGATGGGGAAGTGCTGCCGTAAAGATTCATGTCTACTATGAATGCTGCTCCAGCTGATACTCCTTCTGCTATTCTTACTTGCGCTCTTGATACTGGTAGCGGTACTACTAATAGTGCTGTTTCTCCTGTTGCTGCCATTCATGGTGTTGCCTGTGTTCGGCGTCAACGCGGCTGTTGTAGCCTGTGCTGCTGCTTATGCGAGTGTCGTAGATGCTTCCTCGTGTGCATCTCTCGCGGCAGCTACTCTCTGCAGTGCATGTGCGCACCGGGGGTATGGAGTTGTCATACCACGCGGTAGTTTGCTCTTGTGTTCTTGCGCTGTCGTCAGTGGCACCTTATCCAGGGGACGAAAACGACGAACAGAACAGCCGCGTTGACGCAGAGACTGTAAAGTTGTGCATTGCCGGAGACGACGGTAATTTTTCAGGTGCAGATACTTATTATGTATACGTAGCACATGTCCTTCTTCATCCTCTCTTCTGTGCACTTCCCACTCGTCACACGCATCATGTATGCATTCCGCCCGCGTACACGAGCAGAATCACCGTAGTGGTAAAACTGATGATGGGGCCATGGAAACTGAGGGACCATCGAATTTGTCAGACTTCTGGGGATACAGACGTTCTCTTTTGTTTAGTCCGCATGCTGTCTTAGCATATTGTTTCCCGAGGAGGGTTCGATAGGATAGGATGACGGCTTGCAAACGGTTCTTTGTCTTCGACTAGAGTAGGAGTGTGCATTTGAGCTTGAGAAAGAGACACACTAAGGCACGACTACTCAACGCAACAGATACTGCGCTGTGTGGTCCCAGAACAGGAAGGCACAGACATATCGCTCACTCTGTTGAAATGTGTAAGACACCGCTGAGAAACCGATGCAGATTTACATATGTAATGGAAAGATGAAGACGCACTTATCTATTTCGGAGGAGACTACATTCTGCATTTGGGAGCAAGTTGATGCGATCTCGCAGTCTTGTGGGGGCACGCCATGCACGTAAGGCAGAAATCGCTTGTGCGTGTTTATGGCGAGAGGGATACACGTCGCCGTGTACAGATGGAGAAAGTGCACTCTGAGGGTAGACAACAGACAGATGCAAAGACTCATTCAAATATGTTCATGGCACTGGAGAATAGCACACACTGTGAACTCTATCACTTGACGCGGGGTCTCTTGTGGACGAGCAGGTGCCCCGTGTCTATCTAAATCGGCTGCTTCTCCTGTTGCTACGGGTGCTGCACGAGCTCTTGCAGCTCATGCTGCTGCTGCTGCTGCTGATGCTGCTGCTGCTGCTGATGCTGCTGCTGCTGATGCTGCTGCTGCTGCTGATGCTGCTGCTGCTGCTGCTCTTTCTGCTGCTGCTGGCGCTGCGTTAAACAGCAGCTACGAATGCTGCGTACGTAGATCTTTCAGTGCTCTGTTTCTATTTGTTGTCTCCGTGGCTGTTTTTGAGCACAGGGCTTCAGACGGTTTTGAAAACCCCACCGAATACAGCTTTCTTGAGCTCCACAGGACAACGGTCTGACTACAAAACCGTGCGGACACTTGCACAGAGGCGGTTCTAAAGGCTTTGACTGCCTTTGCTGTTGATAGTGGTATTGATGATGCTATTGACGTTGACGGTATTCCTGCTTCCCCTGCAAATACGCGTACTGGCGCTAAGGTAACTGTGGTGGTGCTGCTGCTGTTGACATTGCTGTCTTAAAACTCCTGAAGACTCTCCCTTACTGCTGGTCATCGCCCCAGTGTTACCGGAGCCGCTACTAGTGAGAACTCCTGCTACTGCTTCTGTTGCTGCCTGTGGCGACTCAGGTACGAGGCAAAACTTCCACGCCAACACTTACAAATAAGTCTCTCCGTCTTAAAATGATATCATCAAGTCGATGGCACCGGCACATTTACGTAATAGAGATCTCCCATGCAGGCAGCGTCAGCTGCAGACGGTAGGTGAGTCTTTTTTTCTGAATGTACACCTGCAGGTGTACACGACGAGAAATATGTACAATTATTTGAGTAGACACACGGTACCAGCTCTGATTGGTGCATATAAGGACAACCTGCAGCGTGTCATGTACTTCGCCTCGAATGTACGCGCGGTCCCACAAATATACCATGTGGTGGTTCTGTTATTGATACTTTCATAGATGCTTGTGTTTGCGAGATGGCATAGGGCTTCATTCACCGCCGTTGCACGAGGAACCCTACTCACATCGCCATTACTATATGTAGCTCAAACTTTAGACGTCTTGCGGTCTTTGCAAAAGTGTGCCATTGCAGTGCTGCTGATATAGGGTCAGGTCTGAATTTCCTTGTTGCTTTTACTCCGCGTGCTGGTGCTTCTACTACTGTGCCACCTTCTTTTCGTGCTATTGCCCCCTACTGTGTGTTTGGTGAATCTTCTTTTAGAGTGCAATCGAAGCTGCTGTCGGAACGCCACAGTGCGTTGCTGTCGTTGATGCATCTTGGGCAACCGGTATGAGCTTGACTGGTGGAAGCAAACATGTCTACCGAGAACATTCGCGTTTTCTCGGCACCTCAGTTACGCGTGCACCTTTCACTTCCATCTTTTCCTCCCATGGGTCTCTCGTAGGCACTGCGGTGCTTTGGCGGGCACTTTTGAGCGACAGTATAGGGGCAGGGAGAGGCGCAGTCACACCTTTCATTAGATGATCCAATCGACCTGCGAGTTAAATGCCAGAGAACAAAATAGTGACTATCTATAGATGGTCTTCTAGTACACAGTGCATCACTTCGACTGTGTGAGTGTACACGCCGCAAGCAAAGTTGAAGAATGATTGAATGAAGTATTATTGGCCTAGAGGTGGTCAGATGGTGGTCCTGTGCTCACTTAGATGGTGACTATACTCGCTGACACATTTTCAGAATGCAGTTCAGAAACACAGTTATTTACTATGCGCTGCAAGCGGGCACGAACGTGGCGTGGATGCTCAGGTTAAATACAAACCACGAACACAGCCAATAAAACTCTTGCGGCAGAAGTTGCCCTTGTCATACAGGGGAGTACAAACGCTTCGAGAGGACGTCAGATTTTCGTATACATTCGCGCTCGTGTACCGACCTGCTCTCTACAATCAGTCTCATGCACGCGTGTCGCGTGCCTGTGTCTTTGAAACGTTTATACCCAAGTGTACGCCCTTGCTGTTTTGCTCATGTAAGACTTCCGGAATGCACTCTATTGCTGTGCATTCAATACTGTGTACAGAATATTTCCACGTTCGCTTTCCCGTACACACGCTAGCATCTATCCTAGGTTTCTTCAAGGCGGCGGTATCCGTTACAGTACTTGCGCTGAGTTCTGCAAAGAGAATTCAGTAACGATGTAAAAGTGAGTCTTTTGTGTAACATCACCAAAGCTGCTAATGCCAGGGAATTCAGATATACACAGCTGCTTTTCATTGTGTTCCCTGATACTGCCTCCTAGTATCAATGGTGTATACTGACGAAGCCTTCAAATACGCGTACACCAGTATTTCGGAGGTCAAGTTATTCTATGCCTCGCAGATGCATATGAAGTATTCATTTCGTGCACTGGCTCGTGCGTTACATGTAGTCACATAATTGAAACAGCTTTGTAGGCGCGCCGTGAAGTAGAGGAGAACCTGCTACCCACTGACGGCGAGTAAGCTTTTCCATGTTCGTTCAAAAGACAATAGCAACTCGACTATCAAAACGGCGAAGTCCGATAACGCGCTCTGCCATCTAGCCTTGCGTGTGCTACATCAGTCATACGTACAGAAGTATGTAGGTTTGTGCGTTTACTGTGGTGTGCGTGGTAACTGTGACTAGTGGTACGTAGGCATGTATTACATACACGTATGGAATACCACCATGTCTGGGCGTAGTTGTACGGATTTGCAATTATCTTTATCTACTACGTGGACTGTGTGTTCTAGTACCTTCTGGGCTTTACAAGTCTGTGTGCATGATTAGGCTATTGACGCATTCGTCTCCGATTATCTCGAGGAGACATATACGCACGTATGCTTGTAACGTACGCTTATTGCGAGGATGTGACGTGTATTTCTCTCTCGAAATCTATTTTATGTATGCCGCCGGGGAGGACATTCGTATTCTCACCAAGCGCAGCCGATGTATGCGATTCATTTTGCGCTTACCGTGAAGGCGTGTGCGTATATAGTAAAAAGGTGTGTATTTAAATCTTACTGCCCACGTCGACGAATTTTAAGTCCATTTGCATACGCGAAAGTACCAGTGCTGTGCAAATAACCTAGCAGTTATACCCGTTGATGTCGGAAGATACGTGTACGGGTGCGTCTAGTAAAAGCAAGATATTCAAGTTAGATGGTGTCACATAGTGGTGCATTATCTAGTGATGCGTCCAGTTTGTTGTCTTTAATCACAGAAGATGATGAGATGCACAAGACATATGAGCGTTCTCATAACTGGAGTTCCGACGAAAGCTGAGCAGGCAACAGGCAGCCCCACTTGTCCATCTGCGCCAGGCCTGCAGCATGTCTTCAGCCTTACACACCAAAATTTCAGTGTTCCCACTTAACGACAAACACCCTCACTACCCGTACATCTGGGTACTAAGGGCGTGCACAGTTGCCCGAAGACTTCAGGCTTATGTACATCCTGTCGTGCACTGGACACATAAGAAAGCGTAACAAGGACTGGACAAAATTCAAAGGTCTGTCCATTCCGCTAGCAGGCCTCGTTAGTTTCATTCGCTCCTTACAGAGAAGTATACCAAATTGTCCTCTAGGTAGAAAAATAGTCTCATGTTTTCGACATCTTTCCAGCGGGTGCTTAGTGGCCCGTTAAGTTCTAAAGGTTTTGCAAACAATTACGCAGTCGCTTCCCAGCAGAATGAGTTCTCCAAGATTTGCGTGAAATATTATTATTTCCCACGTAGACGCGTAATCTTCATGAAAGGCGTGCTACCTTTTGCAATTCATAAGGACAGTGCAGGGGCCGAAAAGCTTTCACGGAGGCACGTTGAGGGGAAATCGCTTTGGCACGAGTTTTTTCTCTGCAAAGCCTCCTTGCCCCCGTGTGAATCCTTTTGCAGAAGTCTCTCTCACGGGAGTACGCTGCCTGTACCCGCTGTACTTCCAGCGTGTAGTTCCAGGTGTTCGTTGCCCTACAGTGATTTCACCGTAGTGGGGGCCGTTCACCCTTCGCAAGTCGTGTGTGGATTGTCAGATCCGTGTATCATCTCACACCCTGTGGACGTTCCAGTGTCACTGGCGCTTAGTTTCAGCAGTACTGAGCGTGTGGCTTTTTTCGCTGACTTGGTATCGTACGATTTCTGCCACACTTCGCAGAGTTCACTGTAAATGCGAATACATTTGTAACCCGTGCTGAGCTTTTTATTAGTCTCAATGACTCATTTCCTAAATCACAAAACCTTTTGAGTCTGACGCGGACACCGGACACATTCATACATCCGTATGCACGAAGTATGCACGTATCGCTACGCATTCAGCTGCATCTGATCTCATATTTCTACTTTTCATCCTAGCGAAAGCACATGCTTCCGCTTATTGTATATAAACCGCAACACTTGGACAACCTGTATGACGCCCTGCAAGCCCTGTCGTCCGATTCGTGGAAGAAGACGCGCGGCGCGAGGGCAGTCAGGTTGTGGACACCCAGATGACAATGAAGGCGACGTGATTCCCATAAATGTTCCGGCAGTAGCGCTCTAGTAGTTACCCGAGTCGAAACTGCTACTCAAAATTACTATTGGCTGTGGGTGTTTTATTGCCTCTTCCCAATGCACCATACGTCCCCGCACACATCGTGTGTAGAGAGCGCGGTGAGGCTGCGAGGGTGAACCAGCATCCACTGACACGCGTGGTCCCCAGCCCCAGATCTGACGCCGCCGTGCCCTCCTCTCATCAGTTTCTAACTTTGCGCAAAGAGACGAGATTAGTTATACCTCCCACCCTTTGAGGTTGGTTGAACCGCACGACTTGTCGCCCCGTTGCGTTTCCAGTGTTCCAGTTGTCATTTCCTCGACACTTGTCCTCCATGTCGTCCAGTAGCGTGTCCTTCCCGCGGTGGCTCCTTGTGCTCACAGCACAGCTCCTAGTTGGCATCGCTATTCTAAACATTTACTTTATCCGGAAGAAGGCCATGGACGAGGGTGCTGTCAGCGTAAGTTCTCACTCTCAGCGGACCTGCATGCCTTTCTTAAATGCAGAAATTCTTGCTCCGTGTAAGCTATGGCGCCCCTTCGCTGTCGACCGCCGCCCGTGCACTAACGCAAGAACGGTCGCCCACTATGCACTTCGGGGACCGAAAAGAGAGGAATATACTGTTTTTCCTGTGACAGGAAGGTGTACTGTTTTCGAGTCGAATCACTGACAAGGAACTGCAGTTGTATCCTGGTGGAGGTACACTACACCTTCCATCAGATAGCACTGAGGGAGGTTATCGCATATGGCGTGTTTTGCGGTTAACATCACATATACACCTACTTGTTGACCTCAATACATTCCGTAATGAAAACATAGATTTACTTTTTCGCTAGAGTGTCCGGCTTGCCTGCATGTGAGATTGGCAGGACTCTATACGTATCCTTTGATAACTTGCAGAGCCCCTGATGGTATAGGTGTGTAAAGTACAAGAAGATGTGACGGTGCTACACTGTATCCCTTCGTGACAGGAAAAAAATACGGTGCTTTTGCACGTTTATAACTGGGGACGCGCATAGATGACGTCATGCGCTTTATTATATGGTGTTTCCGAGCACGTATCTTACAATATTTGCGGTGAAGTAGTATAGCTATTGCTTAATCGTGTCCGCTTTTTTTAGCGTCACAGGCATGTCTCTCCTTTTTTTTGCACTGCCGTTTTGTTATTGCTGATTTCTGACGTAGCGAACAGCATTACTATCAAAGACCGTGAGTCTTCATGTGAACGCTCGTGCACCACCGCACAAGAGCTTGTGCATCTCCCCACAGCCACGTGTACCTCGCGCACTTTTTTTCTTGCTCATAGGGTCTTGCTTTGTATCTGTTTTGTATGCGTACCCTCAGTTGCAGCGTGCGTTTTTTTTTGAAAAATACACACCATACACATGTCTAACAGAAGCATGTGTGGACACGTTCAAATTGAAGTGTCCTGTACCAGGCAGACATCGGAATGCAGTTGCTTGTGCAAGGCACCTACCACGATTCTCGTTTACCCGTAAACGAGGCTGTTGCCTTTCTGTTTAATTTTTTTGACAGATGGTGTCATTTGACAGAGTCGCAGGCGGGGGTGATTATCAGGAATCAGAAACCCACGTAGTGGCCCCGGGGAAGGCTGAGGTGAATATTCGCAGCACCGCCGCGTCTGGGGGCTACGCGTTGATGGTGGTGGACGTGATCAAAAATGAGAAAGGTCGACTTTCGCAAGCGGATTTGTCAAAGGTACCTAAACTGTCAGGCCCCGAGATGCAGGCGCGTCTTGAGCTTCCTGTGACAAAACATGGCGTCACGGCTGAGCGCCCTGTCATCAGAAGTACGTCCGATGAACTGTGAGGATGCACCGCGGTGTGTTGGGAGGAATTCAGCGTTACACATAAACGAGAGTTTCGTGAGAGGTGCTGCGTGAAGCACCGCCGAGCAGGTATCTTGCAGACGCCTTTCTACGCAGCGTTATCACGCTATGTGCGAGCCTGTTTGGCTTTCCTTCCCCGGGTTCGCCGGCGTGTGCCTCGTATATGTATCCATAGATATATATATATATGTATATATGTATAACGGGGAAGGCATGTGTCAAGAAATGTGCTTTTGAAGGCTTACAAATGTGCTTCACAGTGAGTTGAATGTGTACGTATACGTGTTGGGTACGATTCTTCTCGCACTTGTCGTATTCGTCTTTCTCACGGCGTTCGTCGCCCATAACTATGTCCTTATCAATGTATCAGATACAAACAGAATTTCGTCTGCTTGTTTACTCGGTTGTGTTGTGTTTAGGTGTGGAGCCGCGTCCTGGAGCATCTCAAGTATACACTGGTACCATACAGGTGGACACACCAGGGGATTACACCGTGGTGTATGCACAGTTTAGGCCATGGCAGCCGGAAACGCATCAAATTTACTACGTGGTGCACGTGCGAGCAGACTGAAGGGGAGCAGAGAGGTAAAAAAGACAGGGGATAACGGGCTTGGCGAATGCGGAAGAAAAGGGCGTGAGAAGCATTAACAGGAACACTACAAGGATGCAAACACTGATGTTTAAAGGAGCAAGATGATATCTCAGGAAATCAGGAGTTGCTCGCGCAGAAAAGAGAAACAGAGGAGGGTATGCGTGTGCAACCATAGGACAGAGGCAAAAGGGGGAAGAGAAATGGGGAGCAAAAGGGAATGCGGGGTGAGACGTATGCATCGTCAAGATAGCGGCAGAAACAGAAGAGCAGCAGCTGAGCAAGAAGACAAAACGCACAGCAGATCAGTGCGGGGGGATAAAATGTGGAGGGAGCAGGGAAGGGATGCCAACGGAACTCCGGGGCAGCGGTAGAGGAGAAACGGATAGAAATAGTCACGTGTACGAATCAAGGAAGAAACGAAGGGCAGTGATATGGCACGCACCACCCAGTGTAGCAACGTCTGCGGAGGAGCCCACCGGGAGCAAGAAAGTGTTTCGGCGTAACGGGCGGAGGGAAAGATGGAATGACATGCAGGTTCCACAAAGAAAATCAGGAGTGCAAGTTTGGAAAAACTGCGGATTGCAACACAGGGAAGAACGCTCATGACGAAAGAGAAAGACGAGAACAGCACGACAGAGCGGCGAAGAACAACGCCGTTTGCCGAACCCGCACATGATACAGCGCAACAGCAACAGAGAAGCGAGAATCTCAAGAATGTCGGTAAGGGTACGGGGGGAGAGACTGTGAAAGAGTAGACTGCAGGGTACCACGCAGAAGTACGGGCTGCAGCGCGAAACAGACTGCTGGTCCGTTAAAAAAAGGCATAGAAAGAGGTGTAGAAAGCGGGAGAACGTGCAGTTATGCGTACATGAGGCACGGACGACAGGCACGTGGATCGTGTAAACCTAAAGTTTTTCGGTTTCCGTTGCAACCACCACATAGGGCTAACGAAGGGACTGGCCGAGCAGCACGCAGCAGCAACACGGCAGCAGAAAGTGGAAGTAAGATGGACTACCAGGTGAATAAGTCGATCGCATGCAGCGAGACAAAGTTTTCAAAGTGTTTCTCCGTCTGCGTACACATTTAAGAGAGGATAATGGATGCATGGACAGCAAGCAGTACATGTGGAAAACGGGAGAGCGACGTTACGGGCGAAATTATCCCATTGCTGACGTACGTGTCTGCCAGAAGACCGAAATGAGAAAACTAGGTTTGCACGTACAAATGCGGATCTTTAGCAGCGAAATTACCACGAACAACACCGGCAGCACATGAAGAGTTTGATTTGGAACTCACAAATAAAACTGTATATACGGAAAGCCGACATTCCATCGAAGTGCGCTGATAATGCATTGTCTTCGTCCGAGGTTGGTTCTACAGAACAAGTGCCCTATATTAGCAATCTGCACACTGGTGTACACATTCAAGTACACGCACGAGGTCTGGAGACACACATCATATGTGCAGTTTTTTTCTGCATTGCTTTTGACGTATACGTGCGTGCACGTGTGCGTATGCACACAGAAAGATAAATCAACAGGTACGCGCATATGCTTATGTTGTAAGTCGGCGTGTGGACGTGTGCTGCATCGAAGACAACGCACATTTTCTTTGCGTGAGTGGATCCTGAACTGCGGTGACTTCAACGAGAAACGGTACAGTTAGCAGCGGAGGAGAGCAGGCGAAGCTTGCAAAAAGGAGAAGGCGCACGGCATAAAACTGAGGATGATTTTTGAGAATCTTGTCATGCCGCAAGAAGTCCCCAACGGTAACAGCACACACTGGGAAAAAAAGATACCAAAGTTTCTTCTTTACGACAGTCTGCTAGGCCGTTGAAACATTAGAAAAGGAAGCAGTAACTGCGCGTTTTGGAATTTCTCTGGAGGTTTTGCAGAGGCGGCAGAGAACTCCTTCTTTATGATTATTGTGGCTCTTTACAGCGTTTTCATAGAAAGGTACTGATAAGGATAAAGAAAGGCCGGCTTTACATTTTACAACTTGGAAGATGTGCTTGGTGTGCGTCGAACACGAGAAGGTAGGCTTTGTGTTCGCACCACGCTTCGTCGCATGTGCGGGACGTCAGCTCAAATAAAATCAGCTTTTTCCATGATCCACTTTATAAAGCGACACTTCGGTTTACTTCAAGATTGCTCGTAAATATCCTAAGGCGTTGTTTTCGTTGCGGTAACACTCACTACGGAACGTACTTGATTTATACATCATATATCTCTTGTGGCTCCTCGTATCAGCAGTGCCTTCTTGCTTATGCATCCGCCTTCACAGCGGTGGTTTCCTTCATCTTAGCAGAGGTTCTGTTCTTCATTACCTTTGCACCACATTTAGTTCTTCGTTTCTGTTTTGCTTTCGTGTTCAAAATTTCTTTCTCTGCTAACGTATGTACAAGCAAAGTTTTTCAGTAAACCACAGCAGTTCTTTTTCTCTTAGCATTGTTTTAAATACGCTTCTTCCACGCATTCACATTCCTTATTCATTCTGATGGTTGACTGCTAGTCCTCTGCGTGCCTTCTTCTAATAGAATTCGAAGGAACAGCTGCTGTAGGTAGGAGAGACTTGTGCTGTTGAGTCATGGATATAAAGGAAGTAGGAAAGGATTCTTCGATTCTGCAGACAAAACGGAAACGGAAGAATTGTGTAGAGAAGAGCAAAGGACGCAAGAAGATACATAGGACGGGCACATATTGAACCTCACCGTACGTACTTTAGTGCTGTGTATGCAACTAAGATTGTGTGCACAAATTCATGTGTATGTGTAAATATCGGTATGCAGGTTGGTTGGATGTTACTGTAGCTGCATGCAGCGTCCACGTGTGTATGACAGGCATATGCATGTGCGTCGGTGTATTCTCACTTCCACCGTCTGGGCACAGCGGCATTAGGTCTGCTGCCTCTACACCGTTCCTCTGACCGCACGGAAAAAACAACGTGATTATCTTTTCACATCTGCTCACCTCTTCAATTAGATGACTGTGGAGCCACAGTCTCTTATTTCGTTGTACGTGTATAGATACCGGAGGGGTATCTGAACATATGGACTAATAGTCCTTTCGCATCTTCCCTCGCTCATGCATCACTTCCCATGCTTTCGATTTCTTTACACGAGCAGACATAGAAACACACCTTTAGGAGTTGCAGACGAGACCTTGCTCCAGGGTACCGAGCTTGTGTCCTTGCATGTCCGCTCAAAGGAAAAATTGACTTCAGACAGAGCTTTACATATAAGGGGTGCTCACTCACTTTCTTACTTGGTGAATAGGCGTTCGTACATAAATGTGAGTGTACACAAGAGTATTGTTACACAGAGACAGACAATGTGAGTGTATAACAAAAGTATTGTTACATTAGAGACAGGCAGTGTGATGTGATTGCATCTGCCCAAAGTGTGCCTATTTCTACTTAGCGCTGGAGTGCTCTACTTTCCCCACACAAAGAAAGCTCTCCTTCTACATCTGCAATGCATAAATAGCATTGAAGGTTTTCAACGAGTATGTGCACAATGAAGGAAAAGGAAAGGGGAAGTGTTTTCTGTACCTTCCGCGTACGAAAACATTCTTCTATCATTCGCAACGTACAAATACGTCATCATCATCATAAGGAAGATCTGTACCTTCCGCGTACGAAAACATTCTTCTATCATTCGCAACGTACAAACACGTCATCTTCTGCACGTAGTAATCTGCAGAGATTGACACATATGAAGCGAATCTACGCAGACACATAAGCGTATTACGCGGATAAAGATTCATACTCAAGTACCGGTGTGTAAGGCGGGGTGCGAGAGAAGGGCGACCGCGTGTCTACACGTGCAACAACTGCAAATTACGCAGCCAGGAGCATGCATCGCTGTATCGTATCATGGTGTGGCAGCTCCTGCATTGATGGCAAGTTGGCGTCAGATTCGCAAATATTGAGCAGTACAGCTACAAAATTGTAGATTGCTCGATTGAATGGAAGTGTCTGCTGTTACATTGTTTGTAGCACTGCCACTGGTTGTAATCCGACCGCGTAGTGATGGTACTGCTATGGCTCTCATGCTAAGATGCCTGCCGGGCCAGATCGCATGTTGCTGCAACAAAGCAGCTAACTCCACATAGATCTTCTCGCTAGTGCTCTTGCAGTGTATATTGCTGTCACTGCAAATGTTCTCTGGTTGCAATATCGACTGGATCTGCTGTGCCCGCGCTCTTGGTAGAGTGATGAGCGTTGCTGCGCTGGCCTCGACACTAATGCTGAAGCCGGTGCTATGTGTATCGTCTACCCACGTCTACATCATTGCAGGCCTTCTTTCGCTTTCTTCACCTTTTTCTACATAAGAGCGACTACACGTTTTTCCTTTTTGTATCTCCAAAAGAACGGGAAAAAATTATCCTCCCAGTACGAAGGGTCTTTGTCATTCAACTTCGGCGGAGCAACAGCTGTAGCTGTATCATCAGCTAGCAAAGCGGCTGAAGTCTTCGTATACACGTTCCTGCACGGGCATGCACGAGTCGAACCGTCTTAACAAAAAGCAAACGAGAAGCAGCTTCAGTGGTAGCAGACGGAGACCGCAGAAGCAGATCAGCTGCAGTCTGAAAGTAGTAACAGGCGCTACATTGTAGTTGAAGTGCCAGGAGGAAAGCAGCAGTGCCGCTCGGCATTTAGTGTAGGAGCACTTTAGTTGATCCAGCGGCAGTAACAGCGGTAATGAAGCGGGTACGAGGCAGAAAGGGAAACAGAAGCAACAGAGGACAATAAAAAAAAGTCGTAAGATAGATAACACTAGCTGCTGTGTGCTGGCTCGCAGCATTCAAAGTAGTTCAAGGAGATCAATATACACGAACAAGTCACGTCAGAAGTGGTGTTACGGGAGATTTAAAGCACATCAATTAGAAGGCAGATCGAAACAGTGCGGCATCATTTGCCGATGTGCGTAGAAAATCACCGCCTCAACCGCAGTGTCAACGTCAAGACCAGTACCTCAACAGGAAAGCGGAAGCTGCAGCTCTCTTGTGGGAGAGAACAAGCAGCAACAAGGGAGGAAGTAGAGGCAACAAGGAGGTAGATACAGCAGGGGCAGCACAACCAGGAGCCGCAACGGCGTGAGCATTCGGAGAACGCATAATAAAGCCGCAGGAGCGGCTGCCACGCAGAAGATAGGCAGTGCGACAGCACCAGCGGAGTTTTATAAGAGCGAGAGCTACCCAGCTGAAGTAGTACGTGAAGCAGAGAGAGTACTACAAACATAAGAAGCAACAGAGTTGACGTCGAGGCAGGGACTTGTACGAGTGGCCGTACAGAAACACCGCCAGCAGCGGCACGGGAAGAAGAAACGGAAGCAGATACGTTACTCGAAGAAGAGAAGGAAGAAGAAGAAGAGAGAGACGTGACTGCAGTAACAGTAGAGAAACCCTGGCAACGACAGCGACCAGCTGAAGGGAAGAAATGCGCGAGAAGAAGCAGCAGCCGGGAAGAGAAGAAGAGGCCGCTAAGAAGACAAACAAATTGAGAGCAAAAAAAGCTGCTGCTGAGCAATAGGACAATTGCAGAAGATAAAAAGAAGGAAGAAGAAGCTCTCGTATCAGAACTATGCTGGGAGTGAAAAAAGCAGTGGCAGTAGCACTAGTCAAACGCAGCAAAAACAGCAGGCGGACCAGAAATCTGAAGGTTCAGGGTGTACAATGAGGAAAAATCACTTTTCGCTGGGCATCGCCTTTCTAAAACATTGCATCTGTTAAGTTTTTCGTGCATCTGCTTTGGTTTTTCCAAAGGTCTTCCATGGAAATCCTGTACACCGTAATTCTCGACCTACGTAGTACGCGCAGCACTCCATCATCGTCTCCCGTCCCTCGGTTAACAAATCTCTTCGCCGCGGGCTATCTCGGGAAAAGTAAACATAGATTTTCTTTGTTTCTGTGTCGTTGCACGCGACACCACATGTTGCAGCAGCTCTCGTGCACGAGTAAAACTTTCTTTCGAGCGATTTTATCTGCAGTGCCGTTCATATCTCCATCTTCTGCTGTATCCATTTATCCTTTCCAGCCTATAGCTACATGCACATGTATAAATAATGTTTGTGCAACTCCACATCAGTGAATACAAATAGACGTGCATACCTCATAATCATATACTCATACATACACCTATATATAGTAATCATATGCATATATATATATATATATATATATATATATATATATATATTTATGTGCAGAAAAAGAAAGCCAGAAAGACACACAGAGAGAGAGGGATACAGAGACACAGAGGGACACAGAGAGAGAGACCGACAGAAGAATATATACTAGAAATTCGGGAGCAGGGCGGAAGTCTTCCTGTGTTGCTTTCGAATTGTGGCTGCATCAGTCTGTGTGTAGAGAGCTTTGTTTGGTGAGCCGCGGGGCAATCACTGCTCTAAGGAAGTGCGACGCTGAAAACTTGGACATTTTCTTGTTTTCCTCCGGAAATGCATTTCTTGTGCCCCTCTTCTGCGCATTCCGTCTTCTTCCGTCTTCTTCAGCGAAGACGTAGGAGTATCTGCAAAGAACCTGTTTTAACGCATGAATGGCTATTTTCTCTTGTATCCATGTCAGCCCTTCCTTCCTCGACCTGGCCCGCGCACACATCCGCACACAGGCCATCTTCATCTCTAGCGAGACTTTCTTTTCTTTATCGCAAGCCAACCTTCGTATCCCGTGTCAACTGTTCTTCCTCCTCTCAGCCTCTCCTGCCTCTTTTCACTGCATCCACGTATTAAGCATCACCCTGTACAGCGGCAGTACACACATGTACATATATAAATATATATATTGTATATGTGACTGTACATACGTGTTTGTCTCGGAAGACTACAGATGCTAATGTGGGTATCATGTACACATATCGGCCTGGATACATCTGATTCTGTTTCTCGATAAGGGAATAGATGTGTGTGTCTTCTCTATATGAGTATACATCATCTCTCATGAAAAATGGATGTGTCAATAGATTTTCCACTTTCACTGCTAAAAACGTATTTTCCTCTGTGTATAGAATGACCGATCTCTTCGCCTCTCCAGCAATATCCACGTGCCCTTGTCTCGCCATACATGTCTTTGCCACATAATACAAATCCTTGGCTCTCTGTCAGTCCCTACTTTTTCTTTGACTTCTTCCCTCTCTCCGTGCATAATAATCTATTCCTTCGCGCAGAAGACTGCTGCTTTTTTCCGAGCAGCACTGACATATCTTCTCTCTTATCTCTCTAGGCTTCCTGGGTGACTGCGGCTTGAATGTGTACCTCTCTGCGACGTGAGCTTGGGCAACTAAATAAAATCTGTCTCAATCAAGTACACACATCTCTCTTCTTCCCTGTAGAATTCTCCCTGACATCCACCTTTACAAATAAATCAAAAGTCTACGGAGGAGACGTCTCTTTTTAACCGGAGAAAGATGCTCATAGAGAGAAATACAAACATCATCTTTTGCATGTGTACCCTAACCCTTCCATATCTCCACGAATACAAATATTTACACGAACACGAAAAAATATGGATAAGTCTCTTTAAGGGTTTGTTAACGTATACCAGAGGAGCTTGACTGTATGAATCGCGCAGTTTTCGCTGCTCGTGAAGGCTGCTGCTGCGAGTCTGCTTCCTTCTTCAGATGCTGCAGCAGCAGTAGCGGATGCAGAGGAGCGGGAATAGTTGCTCAGCTCAAGCAGCCGAACGGCAAAAAACACCGGCAGCAGACGTGTGGCAGCTATAAAACAGAGGTATGAGGACAGAAGCAGACGCGCCTGTAAAGTAACACAGCAGCAGCAGCAGTCTGATGCTGCTGCTGCAGCGGATAGGCAGAACGTGCGGTAGCAGTCTTTCTTGCACACAGTAGATCCTAGAGTAGAGCATGTTCTTTGATAATGATATGTGTGAAATGAAATCTGCTTTTGTTTGCAAAAGAGAGAACGAATGCATGGCGTCGCGTCCCAGCAGCAGCAAAGTCTGGACCTCTTCTGAAGGCGAACATCGGTAGCGCAAAGGAAGACGAGAAGGCTGCTGGTTTGTTGTATTTGAAAGGTATGGGAAGACAAAGTTGAGTGTGCTGCTTGCGGGAGAAGACGCACACGCAACGCCAGCTCATACGGAGGGAGATACATTGGGTTCTGCAGCAGCAGCAGCAGAAGGAAAGAGTAAACCAGCAGCAGAGAGGGCAGCAGCGCCCTCGAGCAGTGAACCAGTAACGGCGAAGGCTACTGCAAGGCTATCTTGGGGAGGTTCGTGTGCCTCAGATCGACCGACCAAAGACGAAGAAAGAAGGTCTTGGCAGGGGTGGAGAAAGACGAGGGGAAGAGAGAACAGCAGCAGCAGCTGTTTGAGTAGCAGCAGCAGCAGCTGGTTGAATACCACTAACTGCAGCAAAAGCAGGAGACGCTACTGGGACGACACAAGTCCGGCGGCACAGATAACAGCGGGTCGCTCGAAGAGGCGGGAGGGCCTGGTGTTGCTGCTGTGCAGCAGGCGAGTGACAAAGAAAAAACATCAATCCAGAGAAGGACGAGCAGCAGACCGGAGACAGGCAAGCCGCAGATTGCATGTGCTGCTCCGGTTTGGCCGTCGTGATGCTACGAGCCCGTCATGTGGTCTTGGCTTGGATATAATGAAGAAACACCCGCAGGAGGAGCGGAAGGGTGCCGCAGCAGCTGCTCCTGCTGAAGCAGCTGCAGCAGCAGCAGAGGCGGAACAAAGCACAGCGACGACACCAGAAAGCACTGCTTCAGCAGAAGCAGAGGGAGGAGGCTTCTGGAGCTTATGGGGGGGAGGAGGAGGAGCTGCTGCTGCTCCTGAGGTGGGAAAAGTAAATGTCATCTCTTTCTTTTGTTCTCTAACTGTTTCGTTCCTCCTATTTTTGTCTCTTTCTATCATTCTGCTTCCACTTTACCTGTAATCTTCAACCTCTTTTCTCTCTTCCACCTCCACTGCTGTTCACTTGTCTTGCTGTCTGTACGATATATATACACCTGGATACATATGATTAGGTGCAGCCCAGAGAACAATATATAATATAAACCGAGGTCACCCCTTTGCTAACAGCCAGCAACGCCTGCTGCCGATGCTGCTCCGGCTACATACTTCTGCAGCTGCCTCTCTAAAAGTGTGTATACATGTCTGAGTGCACCGAGACAAGCACGTAAACATACGTTTTGCACCAGCAGCCCGCGTTTTCACTGCGCTTTTCAACTGATGTGGAGCGTCTTGCTTTTTCTCTTTCTTTTCTCTCTTTCTTCTTCTCATGTCTAAATTCGACTTTGCGAACATACATAGAATATGCGTTCCAGGAGGCACGAGTAGACACGTGCCCGTCTCTGCCCCCAGGAGAAGTCTTTCTTTCTTTATATCTTCGTACTTTTTCCATCTAGATTCATACTCAGTTGTTCTGCTGTATGTCCATATGCATGTATATGCGTTTGAATAGAGTTATATCGGGAGAAAGAGAAGTACTGGGAAAGACACTTACACATTGATACCTACATGCACAGACACAGAAATATACTTCTACAAAGAAGCCCCCAATAACCATCTGTGCATATAGACGTCAAAGTCAATTCACATTTCTTATACACACACGGTGATACTATCTACATTTGTATATATATATATATATATATATATATATATATATATATATATATATATATAGGTATGTGCATGTACTTTGGATATACATATATATATATATATATATATATATATGTGGAGAGAGAGCGCGGCAGTGTACGTGGATGGATGGAAAAGGATAAGATACACGCGGACACGTCTTCTGCGCTTCACAGAGACTCGAGTGGATAACAAACACGTACAGTAGTCGTCTTGATATTTCTCCACACGAGTGAAGAGGAGGCACACAGGTGAAATCAGCCTGGAATAGCCTCTTTTGTATTCTTTAAATACGTCTACTGACCTATATATATATATATATATATCTATGGATATAAAGATATGTAGACAGATAGGTAGATATGTATGTGAGAGAGTATGTATTTTTATTGAGGCTGGCAAGCAAACATGGACACGTATCATCGTCTTCAGATCTCTACAGATGAATGCGTTTAGAAAATTTATATAAACGTATATATGTATATATATGTGTATATTGATTGTCCTTTTTTTGTTCTTTCTCCTCTGTACACGCTACCCGTCAAGCAGTTTGTGTAGTGAAGAGAAGACTATACCTGCTGCGTTTAATGCCTTTTCTTTTGTGGAATAACGAAGGCTTTGTATTGGTGCTCTTCGAACTGTAATTGATGCTGTGACGCCCCTGGCGGTCTCTTGCTTGATGTTTAGGTTCGTCTGCTCCTGTCTCTGCCTGTTCCTTCAATCGTACACCTCTGGACTTCCCCTGGACTTCCACTCCGTTCACTGATACTTGTCTCTTTTGCTCTTGATCACGAGTGTTCCTCTTTCTGCTGCTGCTGCTGCCGTTGCTGAGAGTATGCTGCTGCCGTCACTGAGGGTATGCTATTGCCGTTGCTGAAGGTACGCTGCTGCCGTTGCTGAGGGAGTGCCGCTGCTGTTTGTCTCTGGCGCTGTGCTTGATGGCAGAAGCCTGCAGAAGCTTCAGCGGCAGCAGCCGAAGAGGGAGGAGGTTTCTGGAGTTTCTTTGGCGGGTCGGCAGCAGCTCCGGAGCCAGCGCCAGAAGCGTCTGCTGTTGCTGCTACAGACGCGGGAGTAGCAGCAGCACCGTCAAAAGAAACCGCAGCAGCAGGAGATATCTCTTCTCAAGCAGCGCCAGTAAAGAAGAAGAAGAAGGACGTTGGCGGTGAAACACCTTCAAAAGAGATAGCCCTGCAGAAGAAAACAAAAAGAAGAAAGAGCCTTTCGTCTCCTGATGATGCTGTTACTGCAGCTCCTGATGCTGCTGCTGCAGCTCCTGCTGCTGGTGGTTCTCGGGCTGCTGCAGGTGCTGCGCAGATAACGAGTGAAGAGGTGGCGGCGATAAAGGCGCGCTTAGCACAGTTGAAGGAGGCTGAATCGGAGAAGAAAAAGAAGAAGCGTGAGAGCGAGGAAGCACGAAAGGAGGCGGAGAGACAGCGGCGAGAGGAAAAGAAGCAGGAGAAGAAGAATGCGGCGGTGGCACAACTACAGCAGCAGATTCAGGAAGCGCGTGTAGCAGCAGAGGCTTTGGAAAAGCGAAGAGAAGAAGCAGCGGAGAGGAGGCGCAAAGAAAGAGAGGAGCTGAAGGAGAAGAGGGAAGAGGAAAGGCAGAAGAAGAAGCAGCAGAGAGAAGGAAAGAGCAAGAGCCGCAGTGGCAGCGAGGGCGTGCCACCTGAGGATGTCGTCCTCGGGCTGACGACAGCGAGCGAAGAGGAGGGCCGCAGCAGCAGCAGAAGCAGCAGCGGCAGAAGCAGAAGCAGCAGCCGAAGCCAGCAGGAGAAGCTGCAGAGGCAGAAAGCCCGAGAAGAACGCAGTGCCAAGCGCAAAGAAGAGCGCGTGCGTATCGAAGCGATGATTTCTGCTGCTGAAGACAGCCTGACTGAAACAGCAAGGCAGCTGCAAGCCACAATCGAGAGGCAAATGCAAGAACAGACGCTGTTGCAGCAGCAGCGCGAGGAACAACTCGAGAGGGAACGAAATTTAGAGCGTCTAGCAGCAGCTGCTGCTGCTCTAGCTGACAAAATCCCGGCGTCTCCACCTCATGCTGCTGCTCCTGATACGACACCTGCTTCTTCTCCTTCTACAGCGACTGTGCTGCTGCGAGCTGCTGCAGCAGACGCCGTTGCTGCAACAGCAGCCGCTGCTGCGGTGTCTGCTGCAGCTCAGCAGCAGCCACGACCCGCAGCAGCAGAAACGCCTTTAGCTCACAAGAAAGCCCCTCCCCCTCCTCCTTCCTCTTCGTTAACTGCTGCTGCTGCTGCCCCCCCCAAGAAGAAAGCAGCTGCTGCTAAGACTGCTGCTGCCACGCCGAAGCAAGCACCTCGACGAGAAGAGGAAGAGCGTCTCTCGCTTGCTGCTGCTGCTGCTGCGAAGGAAGAGAAGGAGAAGGAAACTGTTGCTGCTGCTTCTCCTCGGGGGCGCCAGCCAATTCAAGCAGAAGAGAGACCACCGGCAACAGCAGCACTGCCCGCCGGAGAAGTAAGAAGTCTTCAACAGTTCCTCGCGGCTCCTCCTGTCGAGCTCACATACCCCAGTAAGCTGCAGAGCAGCAGCAGCAGTCTTGTTGCATATCCTTCAGCAGCAGCAGCAGCAGATGACAATAAAAGCACAGGAATTCTACCCAGGCGCAAGAGCTCATCAGAAGACGACATCAGAAGCTCATTGGAAGAAGTACGGGAAAACGAAGAGAGACAGTGATAACTCACCAGCAGCAGCAGCAGCAGCAGCAAAACCGCAGCAGCAACAGAACAGCAGCAGCAGCAGCACCGCATCAATAGCAGAACAGCAGCAGCAGCAGCAGAACAGCAGCAGACGAAATAGCAGCAAACACACCGAAGCGCCACGTAAGAGCAGCAGCACTGCTTCAGGAGCAGCAACAGCAGAAACGCAGAGACACTCAGGGAACCAGAGCAGCAGGAGCACCAGCAGCAGACGGAGCAGTGTCAGGGAAGAATCTGCAGCAGCGTCAGCACGGCAACACGGCCAAGAAAGTGCTTCCAGAGAAGCAGAGCAATCCAGCAGCAGCCCCAGAAGCCGCAGCAGCCCCAGAAGCCGCAGCAGCCCCAGAAGCCGCAGCAGCCGATGCAGTTGCAGCTCGTATAACAGCAGCTGATTTCAGTCGCACATACGAGGAGAACAGCAATGAAAACAGCAGCCGCAGGAAGAACAGCAGTAACGTCTGCATCAGAGGCAACAGCAGCAGTTTGCAGTGCACAATCTCCACCCACGTAGCAGCAGGAACACGATTCCTTGCAGCAGTAACTCGGCAGCAGCGCCGAGCGCAGAACTCCATCGGCAGCAGCAGCAGCACATCACATTACGAGATAGAAACAATAGCAGCAAAGCATGAAGGTACGTACGCAGCAGCAGACATACGCAGCAGCAGACATACGCAGCAGCAGAATACGCAGCACCAGACATATTCAGCACCCGCAGCAGACACACGCAGTAGCAGATCAGGCAGCAGCAAAATAAGCAGCAGTAGAATACGCATCAGCAGCTATACGCCATCCCAAACAGAGGCAGCAGCAGGAGCAGGAGCCTGTGCAGCAGCACGGGATAACCTCAGAAGGAGCAGCGGCAGGAGCAGGAGCTTTGATATGAAGTTTTTAGCTGCGCAAGGCATATGGGCAGCAGCAAAGGAAATGCAACCGCAGCTGGAGCCACCGCTGTTGGTGTGGCTAGAACAGGAAGACACTTTGCAGCAGTAGAGATACCACAGCAGTAGATAAGCAGTTTGCAGACAGCACAGCAGCTACAGCAGCATTTCCACCGAGAAAGCAGTGTTCCTTCATCGCTCGAATCAGATCTCATGTTGTTGTCTGCTCTGTGTAACAGGAGTGAATACGCTTTTATCACTACAGTAGATAGATATTCATCATTAACAGATTTAATATAAGCCTATCTACAGAATATATATACTTCTCAGCAGCAGAATCTATACATATTTATCAGTAGTAGAATATATACATACATATAAATATATATATCACTATCGTTGTCTGTGTCTATCGAATGTGTCTCCATGGCTGTCTTTCTTTTTTTATGTACTCGGAGCTATCTTCTCTCTTTTACTGCTGATGCGGCTCTCTCTTCTATGTGTGTCACTCCTGTGCAGCGCTGCTGAAGGAGGAGTCGCGGCAACTGGGAATCCCGCTGGCAGCAGCAGCAGCAGCAAGAGAAGGAGAACCCGAGAGGTCTTCGCAGCATCTGCTGCTGACAGGGGGCATGTCCTTCGAATCGTTTCAAAGCATGGGGCGTCTTATGACAGAGAAGAAGTGGCTGCTGCGCCGCCTCGCAGCAGCAGACAAACGCGATGAAGCGCTGAAGGAGAAGATGCAGCAGGACCGCAAGGAAGAGCAGGAGCATCTGAAAAAAACCATGCATGCAGCGTTGTTTTCTCTCCTGCAGCAGGACGAGGCTTTATATACGCTGGCCCGGTCAGACACTTCTGCGTTTCAACAGGAATAGCTCTCCTCTCCGCAACTTGATTATATGAAGAGTCACATACATATCAAGACACGAGGCGACACACACATCTTTCCATAGATATATTTTTTTCTGGATATACATACGTAGATCTCTTTCCACGTATCTCTTCATTCACATATATCTTCATATAGATCTTTCCACATATATATTCCTCTTCACACATGTATATATATATATATATATATATATATATATATATATATATATATATATATATATAACTTTACACGTACATATCTGTCCTTTCCTACGCGCATATATAGTCTCGCATATGCACCTTTCTCTTTGTGTATACGTATCCTTCCGTATGTATACTCCATGTCTCTCCACGTCCATATGTATTAGGTATTTCGCCAAAAGTATATCTGTGTCTGTCTGTATATCTTTCCCTGCGTATATATATCTCGCTTCATATGTATTCCTCTATCTTGTCTATCTTTCTCTTCCTTGTCCATGTACCTCTCCTTCCAGCCATATGTCTGCTTGTGGACTTCTCTGTGCGTGGGGCTGTAGACGCCTTTGTATCTTCCTCTCTCTATGTGGATACATGTTCCTAGACACGTGTCTAGTCGAGGAGATACACACGTGTCTACAGACCTGCGTAGGTCTAAAGGTGTCGATGAGAGGCAGAAGAAAGAACTGCAGAAGAAAAAAAGAAGAAACAGAGGAAGAAGAGAAAAAAGAAAAGGAAGAAAGACGCAGCTCTGCTGTGATACGGAGGGAAGAGAGACGCGCGTCTACTGCCCGCACGAATTCGACTGCTCGCTTCAGAACAACAAATTACTTTTATCCGAAGAATACCGTCATCAAAAGAATATCATCATCGAAAGAATATCACCATCGAAAGAGTATTGGAAGAATAGCATGTGATAGGGCAGCTTTTATGGATGTGGAGATACACAGGGAGGACTTGGAGAGTCCTCCTCACCCTGGGGGTGACTGTGCATCGAGGCAGCGACTGCATGTATCTCCATCAATCAAAAGAGCATATGTAGAGGAAAGCGAGAAGGGAAACCTCTTTCCAACGTACGTATCCTGCAGCAAGGAAGATACAAGGTCTACTTCTCCTTCACTTATTCTTTTCGATTCAGTCCTTTTGTCGAAACGAATAGATTCATCTTACCCTCCACAGAGACACACGAGAGCTATCGGCAGAGAGGCTTTTTCCTGAAACGTGCTGCTCGAGACTGAAATGGAAGAAGATTTCCGTGACGACGAGCTATCCTTGTATACGAAGGATTTTTCTTTAACTTAATTTCTAGTTCAGTGCCTCTTTTTCTCTACCGTCTCCTCGTATTGCTATTCTGCATATCTCTCCACCCCCTCTACTTCTCTCCTTCTCTATCTCCTTAGTGCACCTCTCTCTCTCTCTCTCTCCCTATGTATATATATTTATATATATATATATATCTGTTTATGTGTTTTCTTTCTTTCTCTCTCTCTTTCTCTGTCACAGACGCCTCGGAAGGGAATTTTTGTGTGTCTTTGCAAAGGCACCATCCACATAGATCTCTATGCATGTACTCTCTCCCTCTGTCTCTCGTTTGTGTAGCTTCGTGGAGGTCAGTGTCTCTGTCTCTGTGTAGAGTACGTCTCGTAGCAATACTATCTGGTGGTTGAATGCCTCTTTTTTCTTCTATGTCTCTCGCCAATTTCCCCGTGATGTATACATTCTCGGTAGGACTCTCCGCTGCTCACTACAGGTCTTCTGGACGCTCTATAGCAGCCGGGTGATGTTTCGCGTATCTAGTAGGGAACTCACACTATAAGATATATCAGACTATAAGACTATATATATACATATATATATGTATATATGTGAATGGATGGGCTGTTAGTCCGTGTGCTGCACTTGGTGCTGCTGCTTCTCGCATTGCTGTGTCGCGGGTCGCTGCCGATGTAGGGTTATGGCTGCTGCTGCTGCTGCGTGTCTGCTGCTGCTAGCTGGTGGTGTTGTGGATTCGCTGCTGCTGCTACGCGTGTGGCTGTTGCTGCTGTGGTCTGCTCTTGCTGCCGTGCATCTGCTGATGCATCTGCTGCTGCTCTGCGCCTGCTGCTGCTGCGCGTCTGCCTGTTGTTGTGCGTCTACATCTGCTGCTGTTGTGCCTCTGCTGCTGCTGCTCTGCATCTGCTGTTACTGCTTTGCATTTGCCGTTACTGCTCTGTGGATGCTGCTGCGCATCTATTGCTGCTGTGCCTCTGCTGCTGTGCCTCTGCATCTGCTGCTGCTGCTGCTCGGCATCTGCTGCTGCTGCTCTGCATCTGCCGTTACTTCTCTGTGTATGCTGCTGTGCATCTATTGCTGCTGCTGTGCATCTGCTGCTGGTGCTGTGCGTTTGCTGCTGCTGTGTGGAGTAGAATTGTGAGTGCAGCGGAGCGTCGGCTGAAGGATATCTTTTTCAAACGACTGCAGCGTCTGGTGCTGAATGGCAAGATGTACCGGGTAGCAGAAGAAGAGAAGACGAAGAAGTCTGTAAAATTGAAAGAGAAGACTAAAGCTCGGCAGCCAGTGACGGTGTATGTTGCAGCAGGTGCCGCAGCACTGTTGCATGTGGTTGCTATACGTTGTTTAAAGCCGGCATTTAATCTGCTGCAGGAGCATGTGCTTGCGCTCCAGCAGCAGCGTGAGCAGCGGATGCTCTCCCGTCTTTCTCTTCAGCAGCAGCAGCAGCTCTCTCAGCAGGGACCC
>CATKUM010000306.1:0-56064 GCA_949786405.1 Onychomys arenicola | reverse complement strand
GATCCGTGCTGTAGAGGTAATCGGCAGGACGTTGTCTGCAGAAGAACACTAGATTATTTGACAACACGCGGCGGCAAAGAGATAGCACTGAGATCTATGACACGAAGCGACGTATTTACAGATGTATGTGTGTGCGTGTGTGTGTGTGTGTGTCTGTAGGAACTCGTGCATGCGTGCCTTAGGCGTATGCACACAGTACTGCATAGAAGGGAATGTCGGGTGTAGGATTTCTCCGAATATGTAGAATAATTTAACATGTTCATTTCCCGAGCAAGCCACTGTGCATGCGCGAGTGTACACGCAACATAGCGCGTCCGTATACATAGGAATATCACTCATGAAATGAATGGTTCGTCAAGCGCATGCTTCGTTTTGCATTCCCTGCCGTCCTTCGCAGGATCTTTTACATCAAAGTGACCTGCCTCTCTGCGTACACCTGCGATTGAGCATTTATCAGGTATACGAAGATGCACAGATAAACTCTCCTATGGAAGATGCTTCGTATCCTCTGAATCCGCCAACGGCTGGAGTGTAATATGATTCTACGTGAACTTTATACATTTGTATGAAAATTTTATATCTCTGTACGTGCTGTTTCACGCCAGGGGATATATGCACGCCTACGTGTAACTAGTGTGTGAAAGCGTTTGGGCGCACACGCTTGGTGTAGATGTAAGATGTGCGACAACCAGATCCCCATTAAGGTGTGCATTTGTATATGCTAGCTCACGTGTAACTTCCGCATATTAAACGCAGATCCGCATACGCAAAATACGAATGAATGGTTCACACGAGTCGCACACTACGGGCGCAGAGCTGGCTACTGTTGACGAGGGGAGATCTTTTGACACTTCTGGGCAGGAGCTTCTGTACTACGGGCAACCAGTTTCTAACGCCATCTCGCTTACTTATTCTTTTCTCAGGTGATCGTATAGGCGGACTATCCATCCGCACCCAGTGCAGTCAGGACGAAGCCTGGACAAAGGCTGTCAAGTACCTTTTGCTTGATATGAAGTGGCTGTTGGCCTATACAGAAAGTACGTCTAAATCACTATACTTTCGTTCTGCATGCATTTACCCCTGTGCATCAGTGGTTTCTTTCATCATCTCTCCACGTTGAGACAGATGCGCGACATCATGTGTCTCCACTGCCACCACGGGTGACACATCGCATGCGTCACAGGTCAAAATTTAGCAGCTTCCCAGTCGTTTCACGTTATTGCGTCTGCGGAGTGTCTCTCTTTGACTTACCGTGCGGTGCTGCTGCTCCTCCTGCTACACCCATTTCAGCCCTTGTCAAGCGCAAATCGCGTCGAACACACACGCGCTTCTCTTGCCTTGTTGTACTGCCACTGCAAATCAGAGAAGTTTTCGAACGAATTCACAGGATTTTCATGATCATTATCGAGTGTCCTTTACCGCTCGCTACAGCTTACTACTGAGAATCCGTTTATCTATTTGACGTACACAGTCGAAACGTATGGTTGTGCAATGCAACGTTATAGTCCTCGTTGACTTTCTACAAGGTGCTCTCGATATTTCTGTACTGAGACTACCCTCACAGACGTACTACTATCGCCGGTTTTACGGTTGCTGTCTCTTTCATGTCAGCACACGGCGCATACGTCCAGCCTGTCCTGTCCAATTGTCGTCGCACGCACTCAAACATACATAGCCGCGAGATTTCCTGTGTCCCTTGTGTGCAATCGGTGAATCAGAAGTCTGTGCAGCCTCTCCAAACGCCGGGGGAGTGCTCCTGACAACGGATCGAAATTTTGGATTGCACTCAGGCAGCAACAACTTCAACGAGGCACGTCCCAGCTGCAGAGAAGTGAGAGCCATAGCAGGATGCGCGTGGGCGTGCAGCATCTCTGAGGCAGTACGTCCGCTGCTCTCTTTTGAAACTACACAGTGGACGCTTTTTTAAAAATTAACGCTACAATCTCTGGATGATCGAATGCGAAAAATTGACCCACGGAGCCGAAAATGATTAGTTACAGTGTCATGGCCCCTGATTCGATCAGATAAATCATCTTAACGATGACGGGCGAACCGTCGTGAATTTTGAAATGTCTCTGCAGGTGCTAACACATATCGTGAATAAGTGTAGACATTGCGAAGGCGAATTCCAACACATAGTGGCGGTTTTGCTTATTCGCACGATTTCACCGTTCGCGCGTGGGGAAGAGAGATCTCGTGCGAATAAGCTGGTCAGCTTTAGCTTCAACAGGGATAGGGCTTACGTGAGGACTTTCCGGAGTCAGCCTGCACACTATCTATTGCTAAAACGGATTGAGCTTCCAAGGCGCGACGCGGTCTCCGTGGAAAACAGCCCTTTTTAGGCCAGCACTTCGAAGACGTGGGGAGAAGAAAGAGGTCACTGTTTGTGATTGAAACACGATCACTGTTTGCCATCCATGCTGTCCTCATCTGTGGAAAAACCGCTTCGTATATGTTGCGCGAGTTCATGTGGAGATGGACTATCTGCGATTCGGCGCATGTGTGGATACATGTGGATACATGGTTGAGTCCAGCGTGCAACCTGAAGGCATGTTCAGAAGTTCGCACTTGATGATCGAGCGTTTGGCAGCGTGATGTGGAACTCGACACTGCGGATTTGAGTGCGGTACACTCCTTCAGTTCAATAGTAAAACTAGGGATCTGATACGACAGCTGGGGCTATTGGCTGATGAGGACGTACGATAGTTTAGAAACCCTTTTGGAGGCCATTGAATACATATTTTGGCAGCCCCCAGCTGGCCTACCTGGCCAGATCTTTTCTCCCTGGGACTTCTAGCAGCGGGAGGCGATCTCAACGCGCAGACAAGCGAGTCCACAGAACACCTAATGTAAAATCAACGGCAGAAGCACAGCGACTGCGAAAGGCATTGTCGACTGCTTCTCTTTTGTTGATTAGTGAAATGAAGCAGCGCATAGATTTTACGTCTAAGCTCTTGTAGACCGCCCTACGGTATACGCAGTGTCATTTGCATTGCCCGACTTGTGTGTCTTCCACTGTTCACGACCGCACAAAGGTGTGTTTCATATCCGGGTGGTGATTGAGACAGTCTGTCGCAGCTCTCATCTGTAAGTCATTTGGACGCGCATTTGCTAGCGGTCCGCGTCCGCTGAAGAGCGATACCAGGGCATGAAATCTACTGTGAGAGTAACCATACGAAGACGTCTTCCAGTGGGCTGTCATCATTTCTGTGCGTCGTTGCCTGCTCACCCGTACTATCAAGAAGTCAAGGGGTGGGAGAACATAGTGTCTGCATTTCTGCAACTTGTGTTTACTACACGGCGGTACTCCTGTGTGCAAGATACAACGCTAGACGCTGTGGATTCTGACGAACTCCGAGACGTTTCCAGGGTATGTTGGTCCAGTTTGGTGATCCCGAGGCGGCAGCAGTAAAGCGTCTGTTCCGACATAGGTCCACGTCGCCATCGTGTACGATCTGTTAGCATGTGCCAGTGTATGAGGTAGTGCTTCTCCACATTTCCTCTTGCTCAGTGAAGATGCAGCGAGAGTAGGGATGTGTGCACAGGGAGAGGGTACACTGAAGTAGATGAAGCAGGAAGCTGTCACTAAAAAAACGTCCAACAGGTTCAGCGGACTACTCGAATAGACAGCTCCAAGCGGGAGAGGCTCCTTTAAGTACCACAGATACGTCAAGGGAACACGTTGCTGGCGCCCAGCATATGTACTGGCTCAGATAACCGAGGAAAACGAGGAGTTTTACATTCCGCGAAAAGCCTCCACGTCGCCCTTGCATCAGTAAATCAGCATCCAGCGTAGTTTTTACCATCCTTTGGCTACCGGCGACTTCTGTGCGTCGTCACGTGCTCTTGTGCTGCCCTCTGTCCACTCGCCGTCTGTGCGCAGTATTATGCACGCTGATGACAGTGTCTCCTATAGAAGCGGCCGCATTGTCCTTCATGGTCTCTCTACTACCGCAGTGTCCTAGAGAAGAGTGTGTCGTCGGTGTGCCAATGGCTGTAGGGGGCATACCTGACGAGTGCCTCCACCCTGTTTCTTCCAGTTGTGGCCTTCTCCAATGACCTATTTCCTTTCCGCTTCTCAGCTTATTTTACGCCGACGTTTTTGCTCTTCTCACAACATTTACTTGCGTGCTGCACGAATTTTTTGCAGGCACACACACATTCAATACGATGGGGCATGCCTGTGTCTGTGACTCATTGCGAACTAAAAGTGTTTCAACGTTGTATCCCGTCCACGCTATACCGTATCTGTTCGTAGGTGAACTGCCTCGTTGAGAAGCGCGAGCCTGTGTGTGAAGACGTCAGCAAAGTGTCTTCGACCCACTTCTCACGATGCGCTCGATTCTGCAGTTGCACAAATGCCCTCGCAGTAGTCTACCCACTTTTACGTACACAGGTCGTGCTGTTGTGCTTGTCACGGGTCACGCTCCACACGCCCGATCCCCGTCCGGCGTCAGAGTTGTCGTCCGTTCCTAACTGTGGCCATCTGTCCATTACCCGTCTCAGTCAAATGTTTCGTCTCCAACGGGTGAGTTCCAGCCATATGAAGATATCCTTAATGTATCACGCTTTCACCGGCTAGACACCCCGCGCCGGTGTATGATCGCGCCTCATGGCAAAATCGAAGGACAGTCCACTGCTTTCGCCGCGAGTATCTCCACGTTATGTTATTGTGGGAGGCGACATCACGGCGCACCACTGCTCATGAGGGCGTCTTTAACGGGACGAAGTGCGCAGAACACTGTGTACAACCGTTCAGGACGTCCGCAGAGACATGCATATCTGCATGTTACGTGCTTGAGAACACAGATTTTGACGTGAAAAAACGCAAGTGGTGAACAGCAAGTATTTGTTAAACATGGAACATATGCACTGTCAGCACGCCTTCTGGAAAAGCATCCAAGGCGTTAGTGAGCCTTCTATAGGGTCTGAACAGAAGGTGTCATATATCGATAGCGTTAGCGAAAGTCCATAGGAACGTGAGCATCTTAAAAAGGACCTACGATTGCGCGCGCTGTCGCGAACATTTTTCGACAGATGCACTCCCTCTACAACCGATATACACACGGGCGCACTATCCAGGTACCACCACTGTCTTCCGGTTAAGGCCACTTTGGCAGTATACCTGGGAAGTAAAATGTGCTGCTTCGCTAGCTTTAACGCGCTACCATGTCTTGTTTATGAGGTAAAGGTGTCGTGAGAATTAACGACGTGCGACGTTCGCGTAGCCGCTAGATCCTCTACCTTGCAAACTCTGTCTTCGTGTCCCCGCTCAGTCGGAGAAAATACCTGCGTGTCCGTTCTTTCCGCGGCTTGTTGCTCCCCGCCTCATGATTGAAAATGGAACAACCATATCATCTGTTTGCACCTGAGAGATCGCATTTGGACGCGTAGGTTCTGGTGAAAGATGTTATGTCGGAGTACTGTGACTGCGTCAGGACTTTCTACTATGCTCACTGTAAGGATGCGTGGTTTCTTTGCTTATTGGCTTTCCAAAGAAAGGATAGATTCCTCTTTGAGGTCCTGGTTTCCTGACAATACCATCATCTGCTTAAACGCACAGGTCGAGCATGTTCCACCCGGGTGTCTCATAGCAGTTACGGCCGGGTGATCGGTCTGTGTAGAAGTGATTCCACTGCGTGGAGGGACGGAGGATTCGAAGGGAGTTGGTGGATGCGTGTTGGGTTGTTTCCGATGGGAACGGAGCGTTCCCTTCAACCGAGCTTCCTGAAGCGTACACGTGGAGCCACTGGCCTGTTTTCATGAGCAGGCAGGAGACGTGTGGCAAGGCAAAAGGATATTGACTCTCCAGACCCTATCCCCGAAGTGTCTGCAGGTTCTGGTGGGCGCTTACGAAAGAATGACGCAGAAAGGGAACGTTTGCTGTGCGAAGCGTAAAGGATGCCACTCTTCTGGACAAAATTCTTTGCGTAACTACCGAACGTTGGCTTGTCAATTTCACTTTCTCAGTCTGCTTTGACAAGTCTCCCCGCGACAATGGCCTCGTACACCTCATTGCAATTGTATCCTCACAGAGAGGACTGGTACGTCTTACATACGTGGGCTCCTGGAGAGTGACTCGTTGTCTGTGGGGACTGTGCAGGGAAGTCGCTTGTAGTATGTATCCTGCATATCCGTATACACCGAGTGTGAAGTCGCCAACACTCCGTATGGCAACTGGTGAACCTTTTTCCCCTACTTCCGGTAGAATCTGAGCCAAAACAGACATAAAACTCTCTGGTCGCCCGAACCGCACCGGCGTCATTTAGAAAAACAAAGAAAGGAAGCCAATTTTTGAACCAGTTCCACGCTTGTAGACAGCAAGAAGTTGAAAAATCTCTACAGCATTCCGCGGCCCGTAGTCCACGAGGAAATCTGACCAACGTAAACGCAGCAGATGCAGTCCAGCACGCCGAACCTATATGCGGCCGCGTCGAATTCCAAAAGCGTTGGGCGCCTCCCGGCCTTTTGTTGCTTCACTGTCTTCAAGGAAACGATGTACACACATGCACACAACAGCACGCGACTAAAACAACATTTCCGGGAGTGGTGTCGTCGCCTCTAGCACCCCGTACACCAAAAGAAGTAATCACGACTGCAGAGGCATTCTTGATTTCGTTCTCAATCCGTTTGTATGTTAGCCCTGCCTGAGCGCCTTGCCTTGACCCGTTAAGGCTCCGCTGAAAAGCACCTTCGTTCCTACGCTAGTCAGACATCGTTTTACGAAGGTGCGCAGCAAGAAAGACGATGATAAACAGTGAGTGCTACTCGACGCCGTATTGCCTGAATGAGAGTCCTAGAGATGCGAAGGAAAAGAAGCACAGGGCGAGTGAATGCCCACGGCCTCGAACAGAGCCACACCCACAGGTGCACATTTCAAAAGTGAGAAGTTTGTGCCATTGCAGAATTATGCATCCACGCCCCCATGACCTCAGAAAACTCAAATGTATGCTCTTGATCGAGGACATGGATGCACTGCACGTGCATCAACTCGTCTTGCCAACTCTACAGAGGCCGGCGGTATTGGTAGACGGCTTCGACTGTGCTATCACCCATCACGATAATGCCTCCAAAGCATTGAATTCTCCCTTCTCTACTCACCAAGTCGATAGTGCTCCCCACAAACTTGTATGAACCCCAGCTGTGCTGTTTTGGCACTCACTGCGCAACGTCGTCAATGGTGCGAGTGCCATTTGTTGTGGGTATGAGGACAGCTGTTCATACCCAAGAATGGATAGTATCTCTTTATCGCCTTTCTGTGGTGGTCACCAAAGTCAACTGTTTGGAGCAGCTGCTGGCAGGCAGTCGGCGATGCTCTGGGTGTCTGCCTTCTGAAAATTGTGAAATACCAAATCCTCGTAAATGCTTGTGATCGCTGCACATGGAATAATTAGACACCCTGCAGGCGAAACTGTCATGCGCACTGCCGTGCTGGAATTTTTTGTTCAAGGCGTGAGCCCGCAAAATGCGCGGTTGTCCTACGGAAAATTGAGGTAACCCGTCTAGTCACCTTCAACGACGTAGGCGTAGCAAATGAAGAGAAGCCTGCGACTGCGTTCAGGTTAGATATACAGAAGGGCAACCGATGGGAGTTCCGGTCATAGACGATGGAACGGCTTGTTTGGCAAGGGTCCTGCTCGCACCAGATACAAGTGCTCAGGGCGCCGTAATAGAATTCCCCAGGGGCTGACCGCTTCTGTGTCACTTGTGCTGCGGGTCTCTTCGGAACCCTCTTCAATGTAATCACGAAAGGCGTTGTAGTATGTGTATATTGCACCGGCGAGTTTGAGTTCTCGGAGCAAAGGAGACCAATGTGGAGCTTCAGTGCAAAGGCTTTCTTTTTCCAGGAGGGCCTTCATGACTACTTTACTGATCATCTTGGGCCCTCCAGGTCTTGACGGAACAAAGAATTGTCGGAATCCGGCCTGCGTATTACGGGTTTGTGTCTCGGTTATTCAAGGGGAGAGTTCGAAAATGATGCGAGTCTTAAGCGCTTCCTGAGGGTTCCAAAGGCAGAATCTGCAAAGATAAAAAGAAGCAGTTAGTGTCTCACCAACAAACTCTGTGAAATGAATTTGGTACGCTGGTACGCATACGTATGTGTCTGCCTTCACCTGATGCCCACTTGTTTCTTAGCAACACAGCAAACCCAGGCAGAAATGTGCTCCAGCGTCAACCACTAGAACCGATACCTCACCCCCTCCGACATGTGTTAGAGTATCATAATCCTGCGGACACAAAATAGAACAAATGCGGCTCCACATTATGCTCACCTCCTGGTACAGCGCGAGGTCAACCAAGAGACTACAATCCATCCTGACGACGCACAGCCGAATAAAATTCTCCGCTTTCATCGTTCAGCTCCACGAAACTTAGTTCTACTTCCAAGTGGCCAAAAACTCAGCTCTGTCCAGTATTTGCGTAGCACAACACTCTGAGCGCATCGCCTGCGTCCCAGGTGGTACGAATTTTGCAACTTTTAAGTTGTATCAGCGCGTGCCCTCCAACCGGCTCGGTGTCGCTTTGCTGTCATTATTGTGTCTCCAGCCCTTTGACGTTACACCACCTCATCAGGACGCGGAGTCGCTGAAGCTGATTCTCGTTCGGACTACAGTCCACCACCAGTGGATGTGCGTCGGATTTCGTTTGGGACAGAAATGGGCTAAGTGCCCCAACGGTGGCTTGACGATGACAGAATCGCCTGTCGTAGAGTTCAGAATTGAAACGTGCAGTCGGTCTGTCTTCTACGACGCCAGCGCGTCCATGGTGAAGTATATTTTTGCGAAACCAGGGCACACGTACGATCTGAACAGCCGGTACTAAGCCCTTGTACTTGCTTACTGCTGTCATGCCCAGCACCCCTGCGCAGCTATTTTATTGCTCTTGCCTCAGCGTGACGAAGTCATTCCGTACACGTGGCGGCCGAGGGCGGTCAACAGTCTCGCTCCACCGGCACAGCTGAAGCCATTTGCAGTTACACAAGCGCCTCCGCTTGGCATGGCGCCCTTCGCCCTAAAAATCCCAGGGAGAAAACACCCACGCATACACACCTCGTTGTCTATGGGTAATATGTCTAGCAACTGTTACGGTTTCACTTGGGGACAATGGCAAGTCGTAGTAGTGTAGCTTCCAAGGGTTGGGGCTGCCGATGCCAACAGCGGAAGTAAAGCAACGAGCGGGCGCACTACACTACTAGTCATGCGGTAGTGTAACGCGGTATGAGCGCACACACTCATAGCAACGATAGATTCTGCTGCGAGCGAGCAGGAAGCAATGGAACCAGCCTGTAACGCAGTGAAAAGTGAGTGATTCACTAAACGAGGCTCCGTCGCTCATCTACTTTCACTTCGGTTCCACGAACCACATTCTTCCGTGTGCCATCGTGAAGTAAGTCGATTCACGCAGGTGGCCCCCGTGAGTGTGAACTGTGTACTGTTGAATCGCTGTAGAATGGTACAGATAATCTTCGCTCATTTGCGCCTCCGTGCAACTGTTAATGTGTTGTGGTGCAAGATCTAAAAAGTGTTGGCTGGTCGCTGCAGTGATAGTGGGCGTGCGCTGATTCTCTGCGTTTTCCGTAGCTGTCTTTGTTTTTCGTTGCAAGGACACCCCACGCTGCTATCACGGGTCTGATGATCGGTCCGTTTTAATAGTGGGGGGATTTGTGCTTGCGCGAATGTGTGTAACGTAAGTGGATTACTATCGTCGACATGCCAATGCCACCCTGCCATTGAACATGTGGACGTGTTTTTGTATGTAACCGCTTTCGATTCGAAAGGTCTGATCTGCAGATGACTCTGCTTCTCTGTCGGAGCTGCCCTACTGCAGACATCCGGAGTCGTGGGTGCTTTCAGGTGAAGGCAAAAAAACAATATTTTCGTGTACCGCACATGTGCGTACATGGCCGATAAAACCCAGAACCTTCACAATACAGAGCCGCTTTAAAGGTAAATTGTTGACGCTGTCAGTGTATAGGTACAGGTAAACCTTTGAACCTAAGGCGCATATACGCGCTGTGCTCAACAAAAAGCAGGTTTTAGAATGTCGACGGCTCGGCGCTGGAGGGAGGGCTGCACACACACAAGGTTGGCACTCCAGGGTGTATTTTGTTCGACAAAAGTGACAACACTACACCTTTGCGCACTCTTGTTGTGATTCCTTCCGCTGATAAGGTTATGATGCTATCTCAGAAACAGGGTTTTAGCTTGAAGCTGAGCCGCATAAGTTTTTCATTCTGAGCGTAGGAACGTGCAGTCCTGCTGCTGCACCTGGGGTCTGCTGCTGGCAGCTTGACTGGTAGAGCTCTGGACTCAACGTTGTCCTGTAGCACAGTGTTCACCTCCGTGCACCACTTCCGCGACTCTGAACGTCTTTTTATATAAAACAGGGGAAGGGTGTCGCCGTGTAGCTGAAATCTGTCAGTTGAATTATTTAAATTTTGAATTACGACCAGGGTGGAGGTCCGTCCTCACGATTTTTAGAGGAAGCCGATATCAAATCGGAAAAGTCGAAAATAGTTTTCATCTTTCCAAACCGTTCCACTGCGGTACCGCCCGGGCCTTGAACCGTCAGCAAAAAGACGTGGTACTGCATCAGGCGGTTCGCACCGCCAGTACACTGCATTTGATTAGATGCTACGGCTGATAGGTGCAGGGTACACATTTTACCTACCGTCCAGCCTTAGCGGCGGCGCTACTGTCAACGGAGCTGACCCTCAGCTCCTTGGACATTTTCTCTAATCGACCACTTTCGCCTTGGTTGGTTGAGAGAAAAAGCTTTTTTGTCTTGTTTCCAACTTGCACGTTGTGTGTCTGTGCACGTGTACACATGAGACGCTCAGCCAGAGGTAGCCTGCGTTATGTATAGTCTCTACCGGCGCAACGTACAAATGCGAGAGTCTTTGGGGGGGATGCAGTGACTGCACTAGTAAAAATATCAACTATGGTAGGAGAAGGGAATTTGAGTATGTTTTAGCGTGGCGAGCGAGGGCACGAGGGAATGCTTTACGCCGTTCTAGCTAAACACACCAGAACACCCAGAGGCCTCCAGATAGTGACAACACACACAGCTGACAGTTGCAATTTAACGTTCTCCGCCATCACTATTTTGCCGATCTCTGTGCGCGAAGGAGAAGGTAAGACATTCATTCAAGTTGAAAGGACTTGCGAAGAAGAAAATAAAGTACTTTTCCTGAAGTGGAGGAAACAGGATTGCTTCGAGGTGTACGTAAAGAGCACACTGGTGTCTGCGGGTTTAACTTCTGCATTAGGTTCAATGGTGCTGCACACCTGTTCTGCTGGGTACCGTGGACATAAAGCTGACGCAGAGAATTGGAAGCTCTCATCTTACCCACCCCCAGGGCGCGAGTGTCGACCTAGTCCGCCAGTCATCTGCTGTCAACGTGAAAGGGATAACCGGGCATGGAATAGGTGGTTAGCAGGGGTGAGTCAGCTGATTAGTTTGTGCACTCGTTCTAGCAGCACATACTGTGAGGTGGAGCCCGGCCGAGTCCTGCAGCCCCCAAACGCGGACTTACGCACACTAGCTCACCTGCAAATAAAATGTGTGTACACGTTTTGCCCGTTCTGGCAAATAGGATTTGACAACGCCAGAGACGTATGTCGGCAAGCAGAGATTGATTAGATCATGGGGTTTTCGAACCACCGTTGTTTTAAATTATATTTCACCTTTCTGCGTGGGCTACCCCTGGTAGTCCTACCTTTCAAAATAAGTAGGCGTTTTTCGTAGCCCGTTGCGCTCGCGCGCATCTCGGTGAGATCTACCATCGCTAAGAAATCACACGTCTGTGGTATGGACCGCGAGCTGAAGTTTTGTAGTCGTAACAATCTGCCTGTCAGCATCTCACAGCACAGCAGTACTTCTGCATAGGTCTCTGCAAGGCAGCAAATGTGAAAAATTGTGTGCACACACGCTAGAATCAGTAGCCGTCCGAGAGTTACTGAACGTATGAGAATCATTTATTCGCAATGGTAGACAAACGCGCCGCACAGTCACGCACCGCGCGATTGCATCTATACGTCCTTGAGTGCACTATCCCACGTTCGTTTAGCCATTTCTTTGCACGTATACTCTGCTATTAAGCGAGATACGTAAAGTGTCTGTGCGATACGCTACCTCAATGAATTTTGAAGCCGCACCGCGAATCCTTACGTGCAGCTTTCTCCTCGCCGTTTTGTAGTACTCTGTGTGCATTTGGACGGCAAAAGCAGCCCCAAGGCAGCTGTGGACCCCACCGCATGTTTCAGAACGCGTCTCCACCCGTGAGATTTGGTGTCGTTCTCATGAAGTGCCACAAAAGTCAATGGCGTCTTCAAGCAGTTCTTGAGCGCAGTCGCATTCAGGTCGTTCGCTTCTTCTGCCTCGCACTTCCCAGAGCTTTATGTGAAAACGTGTTACGCGTTCAAAAAAAAGACGCAGTATTTCTTTTCAGCACGCGTGAAGCGAGTTTCCGTCTTTGTTGAATAATGCTAGTGTGGACAGGTTCGTGGAGAGTACACAGCAGCGGGCGATCACTGTTGCCTGAGACGGCTGTGTTCTCATCCGCAAACTTGCTCTTGAGGTACAAGGTACGTAGTCGTCTGCTGTGCCAATGTAGAGTGACGTAGCGTGGCTGTGACGGGTATCACAGAGTCGCAAGCGGTGCTCACACACTCACAGTCCGACTTCTCCTTCCCCAAACAGAACGGTCAGATACACTGCGTCACGTTCATTTCACGGCTCGTGTCATTCTGCGACGACCCGTCCTATTCGGCGCTCCCTCTGTACTGGAGCGTACTTTTATGCGCTTGTACGGGGATAAAGCTGCTGCTTCTACAGACTCAAGCATGGGCGCAGTTCACCAGTTCGCATTCTAGTAGGCTAATTCCGTCGCCCGCGGACTTACCAGTGGCCACGACTGCAGACGTTGGTGTTGTAGAGCCCCTAAAAGCACATGGTGGAGACGTGGTCTATAAGATGATGCCACCAGCGTGGTGGCATCTCTCTCGTACTCATTAGTTTTGTCCAAGTTGTCCATGCAACTGGATTGTCATAGATCGGACTCTATAGCGACTTCCCCTGCGTAAATCAGGTACCATTCAAACAAACAACTGAAGCGCGGAAGGAATCGCTGAGGCGTGCTGCAAGGCAGTATGTCTGCAGACGCGTGTTGTGAGCTTTTCCACCAGCTACAGTCACACCAGAGGAAAATTTCAATCCAAGGGCCGTACGGGTAGACGAAGGGGGTCGATCTCTTGGAGCGCACCGAAGCACGCGCGAGCGCAGGCACTTCGCCTGCTTTCCCCGTGTAACTAAGACCTAAAGGCCTGCCTTGCCTGAAGTTGAAAGTCGACTATAGTGTCTAGTACAGAGGCAACGGTTCCCTGCAGTATACGGAAAAACAGGTAAAGCATTTTTTACATGTAGGCTGCTGTGTGTTGCCACGATTATTGTGTACAGTGCGGCTACTGCTCTGCCTTGAGCTTGTCTTCTGTTTGTCACCACTGAAGGCGCCATTCGTGCAGTTTTGCCCACACAGCGTGAAGGCCTGCTGATCTCGCGGGGAATTCTGATGAGCAGTGTCGCGTGCTGTCAAAGTGCTTTCGAGATAGTGATCGTGAAGTTCATGGACAAGAGTGTGCAGTAATCTGCGTTCGAATGTTCATCACTATCGATCAACAAATCGGGGTGCCTTTTTCGTCCACGCTCGTTGCGTATGGTTGTCACTGGGATGGACGGGCTGAGGCACTCTTGGCCATTCTTATATATGGTCCAAGCTTCGCCTTTCCACACCTGCCTGCCTGGTAGACCATACGCCAAGAGAGTGCACACGCGCGCTTTTCTGACACAAGCAGACCCAGGACCTGTCATTGCTTAGTAAGAGTGAGATCACACGCTGTGTAGGCACAAGGTAATATCTGTCTTGGGTCTACAGATTAGAAGCCTCAGAGCTTGTAGAGCAGAAATGCACAGAAGCGTGCAGTCGCTCAGCACCGTGTCCCATTCTTGATCGGAATACCGTGCGTATACATGACAATACTGAAAACTAACTCGTACTGAAATATCCATATGGTGTACTATTGTCCGTGGTGACACCTTCGATGGGCGTCACCTGAACACGTTCTGTCGAACAAATACCTGTTGCCGTGACTCCTTTCAAAGCTGCAGTCATAAAAGCTGTCTGAGGAAGCTTCGTGGCCAAGAACAGCCGAGAGAAAAGCCTATGTAGTCTCCCTACTATGGAAGGTGTCCAAAGAAATCTAAAAATAGTTTCGGTTCCCACCCCGGTGAAGCTCTTCCGGTAACAGTACGGGACAAGACGCTTCTCGAGCCAAGGGTAAACGACACGTCACCAACTACGCAAATACGTGCGTGTACCTGCGTGAATTCCCCCACGCGGAGTTGGCAACTGCTGAGGTGCCTTCTAAACACGGTGTAGATGAACTGCCCACGGCGCATTGCAGTTGCGGAGCTGTTTGCGGCGTCGACTGCGTGTACCTGTTGTAAAGCCGCACTCATAATCTTTTCCGAAAAATGGCCGCACAAATGAAAACGTGCTTTCGTGCACGTCCGAGACTAATGTTCAGGGGGCATATTGGAGTAGCACGCCACTCACGCGGTGTTTCCCGCTCAAAACAGATATTTCTTACAGTTAACGTGCCGCATGGAGCACCCAGAGCACCAGTGTGTGGCGTTCCTCTGGGTGAGATGGTCAAAAGAAGAGTCACCTCTATACGGAGACCAGGGAGGAAGCACATCTCCTATACACCGGCCTTCATCTAGACTGCTAGCAACTAGAAGTACTTCTACTGCATGTTTGAACGATACAGCTGTAGTAGACGTTTCGGTGCCGCGCCACGACGTCTGTGAGCCGCGGGAAAAAACGCCAGCCGCGAACCGACGGTGTTTCAGAATAGTCCTTTTCGTCATCACGCCGACCAGTTGTTGACATTGTTCGTCGCACCCACTGTTGGTCATCAACTACTGCGCTTCCAAAATCTACGTCATCTCCACTGCGTCTCCAGTGAACACGCGCTGATCGAAAGTTGGCACATGCGAAATCTTATATCAAATACACATTGCCTACTACTGCGAGCCAGCTTGCTCTCTCTCTGCAGTGTAGCACCACAGAAATACGGGCGGTGGTCGTGTGCGTACGCGAAGTTACACGTTGACAGATTTAACCACCCTAGAGATTGGAGAAGAGCTCATTGCTCCTGTAGCGTGGTTTGTCGTGGTACCCGGACACTAATGCAGATGAAGAGGGACAAAACGGGAGACAACAACTGGAGGTATAAAACCGTGGTTGTTCTGGACGCCTCTGCATAAAATGTTATCAAAGTGACTGTCTGTACTTCCGTCAGCAAGCATTTACCGATAGAGGTACAACGCGGACGTTGCATTAATACGTGTGCAGTCCGCCGAACAGTATTACGGTGGGCGACACGCACCATTACTTTCCTGCAGGCTACACCTGCCGCCATCGCCGTGTCAGCAATGTTATTGAGAATTGGCAATTCAAGCAGCACGCACAAAGAATACATATCAGCTGTCGGTCCTGCATGTAACAGAAGCAGTGAAGTAAGAGGGTTGCAGCGTGGTTGCCGATCCATATATAAGTTTGGGCCGTAGGGCCGGTCCTATGCGGGGAGCCAGTCGCAGCAGCTCGTGCAGCTGCACAGTTTCACCGACAGCAGCAACAGGAGCCCGAATGCAGCAAAAATAGGACTGGCACACAATAACGTTACCAACAAGACCTTGTATAATCTCGCAAATAAGGAGAGAAAATAGTTGCCATAAAGCAGTGGAGCAGCGTCAGTGGCCGCTCAACACAGCCCTAGTACGTCCCGCAGCAGTTGCTGGTGCAGTAGTGGAACAAAGGAGCTACAGCGAAAACAAGGAGCAAACGTCGAAAAAGTGGAACCGACAGCATTATCCCAAGCAGTGAGAATCGAAACAGCAGCCCTGCCGAGAGCTTCCTGGCGTGCTTTGGCGGGAACGGGGCAGGCAGCTCATTATATGCTACAACATATACGCAGCAGCACAGCATACCCAGGCAGTCTGGAAGTGAGCGGCAGCAGGCGCACCTCGCGGTAGAGGGTGGGTTGTTTCTGGCAAGGGCCCGGAGCAACAAGCAGAAGGCAGAGAGTAAAAAGGAAGTAGGGCTGTGGGTTTAACTCATCGGAAGAAATTAGCCCTAGAAAGGCCGTGAACCAAAAACTTTTGAACTTTGGTAGTGTGAAGACAGCGCATATTTGCTCGGCCTCGTTCCTTATTTGGCACTCAGCCCTGAAGGAGGCCCCCCTCTCCTCCCACCGTACTCTGAGGTAGACGGCGCTGCATATAAATACAAATCCACCAGAAGCGGTACGACAGCATCAACGCCTTAGCCGTCTGCTCTGCTTACGGGCCTGGTGACAGGATATTTTAAAATTGTGGCTGTCCACTCCTGCTTACGAAAGTTCAGATGTGCGTTTTACGACGAAGCATCGGAGGAAGAACTGCTTCACTCGATTGGAAAACAGGAAAGGCAAACGTAAAGACCCCTTTCCCAAGGACGTGACGGTCTCGTGTGGAAAAATTTTCACCTCTCATGCAGACACAAGTGAGTATTTTTTTTAGGTTCCTACAATTCTAAAAAAGTGCGTCCGCACTGCCGGCCGACTAGCTTGTGACTGCAGGGCTGCTCGCCGGCCAGCGACCTACGCACAATCTGGTGTGCTTTCTTTTTCTTCTTCTTCATATGCTGGGGCCTGTGCACGTTTGATATCGCTACGCTGCTGCCTTTCCCCTTTGCCAGCTGTGAGTGCTATGCACGCGATTGCTGCTGTTGGCGATGGTGCCGCTGCCGTCCCAAAACGTACAACCATCATCTGCCAGTGACATCACTAGAACTACTGGTGTTGCTATCAGCGATGACGTAGTCTGTGGTTGGTGCTGCGTGAGGAACAGCCGAATCTCCCAAAGGTACGAATGGAAGAATGAGAGGAGCCAGAATGCGTATATAGTGTGAAACGAGCGCGTTCTGAAATAGCCTTGCTATAACAGTCTGCCGTGTGTGAAGTGCTGTGCTGTGCAGCATTTGCTAGGGGAAAAGAAGCCGTTGAATATGGGCTCTTTGCACAGTCGAGTGTCTTCATATATATAGAACAATGCCGAACGTGAAAGACGTAATATTTCAAGCCAGTGCCTTGTCGTTCTGCTGGTTGTTTTAAGAATTGAACGCATGACCTGCGCACCTGTCACTCTTGCGCTCTTGTAGCGGTGAAAGTTCGAGTCGACGTGTTTGGAATTGCTTGACTGCCATAAACGGACCAGAACTGTACACCACAGAGCAAGGTAGAGAACAGACAGAAATTTTCGACTTCGGCTGCGGTGAGGAAGGAGGTCCGGAATGACTGCCCTTGTCGGTGCTATCTTTGTTCACAGTCACAAGTATGGGGGATTACGGGGAGCCTGCAGGTAGTTCCGGTGCTTCTGATGTAGCGCAAGGGAATGTGTATTCTGAGGAGGCTGGACAGTTTGCTGCTGGGGGCGTCCAGCAGCAGCAGCGGGCGCCGGGTGGTGGCGGGCGGAGAGGAGGGAGACGTGGCGTAGCGGGCGGAGGAGGAGATGGAGACAGCATCGTCACCCCACACCCGGATTTCCCCACAGCCAAAACACTCCTCATTGCATTCCGTCGTTCGCGCGCCTTTTTAGAACGTACTGCTCGAGAGCTGCTGGCCGGGGGGACCGAGTATATCATGCTCTCTGCTCTTGGTGACGCCATTCCTCTCGCAGTTCAAGTAGGTCATCCGTCACATAGACAGACGTGTAACGCTGCATAAGATCTTGTTCTACATATATAGACACCGAAACGAGTATTTCAATTCACAGCGGAACGCAGACCCCCCCACCTGTATATGCCGTACACGCGTCTTGATTTATGTATATATACATGTATGTATATGGTGTGAAACGTTGGATGAGGAGACGAACAATTATCTCTGTCACCGTTTACCAGCGTTTGTTTATCGATCCAACGCGAGCATTTTTATTAACGTCCAAGAGCGTGCTGTGACGCCACATACCAAACAATTCAGGTAAAGCAGTGCAGCGGGGGCGAAACTCCACCGTGCCCGTACACCGGCCGGATACCATGTTCGTATTCTCGGTGATTTGTTCCCATAGATAAACTCTAATCCGCAGGCATATCGGCGTACCCTCTGTGGGACCGTTAACGGCAGGACAGTGGATTATCGCTCGTGCGTGCATGCGTCCATTTACGGAATTACGCATTTGTGGCTGCTTATGTGGGTGTGGCGGTGAAAAAGAATATTTCCCATATAATGTTGTCCTACCGTAGTGTCAGTTTATTCCACACCAGCAGACCCTTGGATGCGCCTCCTCACTTCTCGTCTATCTAGTCACGTCTACAAAGCATCCTCAGGCGGCTGAAGAACGAAAGTTGCAGCAGCCCTTCATAGCAGGTAGAACATAGCAGACGCGCAAACCCCATCGTGGTTTCTCCTTGAATTACAGGTCTGTGCGGAAGAAACAACGTGCGTTCCAGGATATTGCTGTCGTTGCTCTGAAGCTCATTAATATCGTCGTTTATTTGCGCTTGCATATGCTCGGCAGAATCGGTACGTGTCTTTGACTTCCCTCGCTGGTACGTGCCTTTTCCTCCATCTGTACGGTAGTGAACAGGCAATACTATACCTATGGACAGCGTTGAAATGCATGCAACGCATATTCTTTTCGTAGGTCTCCCGGGGCAGCTGTTTACTCTTGAAATATACGTAAATATTTCTTGTATTCCTCTGAACTTCCAACCGTGTTCTTGTGATGCTGCAGTCTGATCGGTGCGTAGCACGGGCGTCTGAGGGGCCGCGGGGCCGATGCTTGTAAAAGAGTGCTTGATTTCGTTTGATTCGCACTGGCTCCACTGCCCGCTTTGCTGTGGATGCTGTTATTACTTCTGCAGCTGCAGCAGGCCCTGCAAGCAAAGAAGGCGGCCATTACCTTGCGCATAGAAACTGTGTTAGTGCAGTCACGTGGGAATGCTGCTAATGCTTCACCAGGTGCTGCTCAGGGGGGTGACACTACGCCTGTCACATCGATGGGCGGGGGAATCAGTCCTGGGCTCCGCATTGTCATGCAGCGTCACCCGGAGTTCAAAGGCTCTCGCATCAGCCCAGGTGAGGAGGCGTGAGTAGTAGCGGCCATGCGCTTTGATGCCGTAGCTTCGGAGAGCTCTGTTGTACAGTGAGTTACAGCAGCAGTCATAGCGAAAGTGTTTCCAACGACAAAAAGAACGACTCTGTGTTCCGGGGCGGCAAAATTGCACTCCGTAGCCGCAATCCAGACCACACAGCAGCTGCATCAGCATTGATACGCCTCACGACAGCACACTCGCGCTCAGCCGGGCTCCGCAGGAGGAGGAAAAGACTTTCCGGCATTAGTAACAGCATTAGTGCACTCTTTCAACAAACAAAAGCATTTAGACAGTCACAGCCCTCCAGTTGTGACAAGGAGGTGACACGACTCCTACGCAAACAATTACAATTGTACTCATTAGGCCGTCCGTCACCTTAGTGAAGCTTCTGTCTTCAGCTTACTTACCAAGAGGGAAAAACAACTTTTAAAAAATCCGTATTGTTGACAGCCGCATAGTACGTGACGGTGGTCTACGGTATGACTAGACGTGACTCTTCTCCGGTGACCGCGTTTCATCCTCAAGTCTCTTTGCGAGGGGTATGCCCTCTGTTGGCTCGACTTTTGGATCTACTTTTCACAGAAAATATCTTAACAAGCGAGGGACGTATGGTAGGAATGGATGAGAATGGCGCGGCCTGGGGCCTTGGCTGTGTCTTCTTCCCGCAAGGCTTTTTGATATGTGTATTAGGCGATACCTAGAAGAGGTCATACCAAGTCGAAGACCTGATCGTGGTGTAATACTCTTTTGTAAGATATTTTTATTCTTCAGCAAAAGCACACAATAGAGGAAAGCACATTTTCATCCGGTACTGTTCAGGCAAACTCTGCCTTTTTGACGAGGATTTTTAGTGGAGGAAGTGTTTAAGTTTGCAGTAGTTTCAGAATTGGCAGGCGACGCTCTGTTACCACTGCTGCTGCAGCAACGCGCGCGCGCACAGTGCCTTCAGAGAGCAGAGCGTCTCGTCTATTGCTTGGGTGTGTACATATGGGAAATGAAGGATTTTTTCTTTGATTAGCTGCGTGAAGACGCGAAGTGAATTTGTGATGAGAGGTAGATCATGCGACAGCTGGACAGTCAGAAGTTTGGAAGACGTTGTCTAAGGCACGTCCTGCAGCGATTGGTGCTGCTGGTGGTAGAGGGGCGGCTGTTACAGTCGTAACAGGAGTGACTTGAAGTGTAGCGCGTCTGGACAGCAATACCAGCAGCAGTCTCTTTCCTTACGTGTGAAATACTGCCACGCATGTCTTCCAGCATTTGCAGCTGTCCTTTCTTGTGTCCACTGGCAAACATGAACTATTTTGTTAAATGCGTGTGAATGTGCTCTCTCACTATCCAGGGTATGTCGTTTTCATGGAGCAATCGGAAGAAGGAGAGACCCCCGCGTACGAGCCCGATCCGACGGAGTCTTTCGCCTGTGTGAATGTCGGTAGGCGTTGCAAACAGACCCCCCGAGTGCACTTTAGAGAGGTGCATGACATGTATTGATATGCCCACGCGTAATACATTTTTCACATGTACGCACCTGCCAGTCGATGTCTTCGCAAAACGCTGCTTTTTCGTAGCGTGAGATAGTCTTCTAGACGTCTAGAGGTCAGCAGCAGGCAGATGAATACCAGGTTTCAGATCTACCATTTACATTGGATTTAGATAAGTGGATGAAGGTTTGGTGCAGAAGTCCATGCTTCCATATATACGTATATATATGCCTTCTTACATACCCCTATGTCAGCGTATTTTATGCCGTCTGTTCACAGTTGTTGTTGGTTTCTTAGGAGCACATGCCGTTGGCAACTTTTCATGCACTCCTTGACACGTTGATTCATACACATATTCGTACACACGTATATATACACAGGCAAGATGTTTGCTTCACCTATATCTTTGAGCGCTGCTTCTTGCGTGCGTACAACATATTCAGCTGGCAGTCAGAAATAGCACCTATTCTCTTTGGATATACATGCGCGCTTATCTTCGAATGCACATGCGGAAGATGCGTATTTTAGCGTTTGGAAATTCACCTGGTGGGTAATACGATTATTCCTGGGTGAATTTGCGTCTTGCTTTACACGAATAAACCTTTCCTTTTTTCGCAGCGTATCGCCGCTGAAGCCTCTTCAAGCGTACTCTGTCACATGTGTGTCCATGTGCATGTTAGTATGTGTGTGTCCATGGAGCGGCGCTCAACTGCAGGTGAGAAGAGACTTCTTCTCTGTGTATCCATCGTCTGCTTCTCTCAATGTATCCGAACTGTGTAGGCATTCTTGTTACAAGGTGACGACCCTTTTTTGAACGGCAGTTGACTGGCTTTCCATCGTGAAAGCACCGAAGTAGATCACGTTGAAGTAGTTTTTTTCTGTAGTCTCACTGTGCATGCGTGCTGGCACGATTACCCATGGACTGGCTGCGTACTCACAGGGCATATGTTCACTGCTCTTGCACCTGCATATTTGCTTAGTGTGCGTTTTTGGTGAGTATGAGGATCGTATAGCTGGCTGTGCATCCTCTTTAAAGGCATCTTTGAAGCCATGCTGCTTTGCTTTTCTGCGTGCAGGAGCGCCAGATCTAGGCCTAGAGAGCGGACGTCGAGATGTGATGGCGCTGCTGGAAAGAGAAGGGTTTCCAGTAGAATCACTGAAGTTGCTGCATGCACAGTTGCTCGCTCGAGGTACGTGTGTTCCATCTTTCTGGTATGGCTACTTCGAAGACTGCTGCTGTTGGCTGCGATTGCACAAACCTTGGCTGCCATCAGATGGAGCTGCTGCATTTGCTCCCACAACTGCGACTGCTGGAAGTGCTGGTTGACGGCTGCCGCTGGGGTTCCTCCCCACAAAGAGATACTCTTTGACAATTACCACTCCGGATGTTGCTGTGGATGATATGTGGTATCCTAGACGCGCACTCTGGGATCTGCCCAATAGAATGCTGCTTTGTATATACATATAGGGGACTTCATGAATGTATCTTGTGTTCATATCTCTCTTTCCACAGAGCTTACTACACTCCGTGCGAAAGTTTTCTTGGGGTAGGCAAATGCTGTTGCCAACACTCGCAGAAGATTTGATTGATTTAATTTCAAAGTCCCACTGGACACCATCTGAATTGAGCGATATGCCTTTTTTATCAGGTTGTTGTACATCCTTGGCTTCAATTGAAAGAGTTTAAATTCAGATCTGTCGTACTGCGCATGTTTGCGTGGAGATAAATATGATTAGACATACATCTTTACATACAGATGTGTGCTTGTGCACAGTTCCAGTGTAGGTTGGCTGTAGCCCAGGTGCTCAGATAAAGGCGGGCTAGCCTTCTTACGACGCCTGTGTAGACGCTTCCCTTGTATCTCTTCGATAACAAGGTATCCAGACTTGTGCGCGCTCAAACGCAGAGATGCATATCTCTCTGTGCGAGAAGGTGCATGAAAGACGAACGTGGTTCTGCGGGATTTTTTTGAATTTTTTTTTATGTGTATTGTTGTAGGAGGGTATAGGCACATATGAAAGCACTTCCAGAGACGGTGTGTTGGTTTGTGTATAACAATTATGCCCGCAGCACTGGAGGAAAGCGCAGATAAAGCTGACGCAGACGTGAAGGCAACTGTTCTGAGTGATAGCACAGCGATTCCCGAAGCTAAGGTGAGGACTGAACAATCGAAATCCTTCAATGATTTGTTGTTCCTTCTGTTGTGCTCTCGTCTCCTCTTTTAAACACAGCCATGTTTCGGTGTTAACTCGTTTGGCTAGCTGGGACAGCCGGTTTGGGGCTTCGCGTATCCCTGCGTTGCCATCTTTCCATCAAGCTGCCAGCTCCGTCTTTCAACTCTCAGTGCAGGGCTGTACAGCAGCAGCATTGAGGACGGCTGAAGCAGCAGCAAGCAAACCAGAAAAGCAGAAGCAAGTACAGCAGACGCAACAGGCACAGCGCAGGTCTTTTCGGATCCTCTTCTCTCCTACTTCGCCTCTTCATGCTGAAGATGCTTCAAGTCTAATACTACTAAGTAGCAACTCAGAGTTGCTTTTAGGGGACATTTGCTCTAGCCTAAACCTCTTGTTGAGCACCCTCCATGTATGCATGTTCACTAGCACAGGATTATAGCAGGAGGTGTTTGCTCACCTGTAAGGGCAGGCGTAAGAGCGTTCAATGGAAGAAGGAAGTTAACCTGTGTAGAGTCACCGTGTTGCATTGTTTGCATGGTGAAACAGACGTCCAGCTTGGGTACACTTGTAATGGCTGTTTAGAACCGTAGATAGCCAGAAACATTAAGTTAGTCTGTCTCAAGTGGGAAGCATTTTAAAGTGCTTTCTCCGTCTATGCTATGTGGACGTCTCAGGTCTGCATGAGTCTACTCCTGTTCTATCAATCTGCCGCTGTTTTCCCACTGCAAGGCGTTTTCTCTCGCGGTTGGCTGCCGTGTCTACTACACTGCTATAGCAACCCAAGCATGTGCAAGATCAAACATTCAATGCCGCAGAGTTGCTGACGTAGTATTGGACATTTTCTTTCCTTTCTTCTGTTATTCTTTTATTTGTCACTGGTGGATGAGGCTTTGAAGCTATTGGCGACACTATCACCGGTTGCTGCTAAGCCCACAGTGGGTCGGGTGCAATTTCCTTGATCTGTCAGTCCGTTGTGGTTTCTATAGCAGCACTCCACGCCTGCTGGTAATGTTGCACTATTGCTGCTGCTTAGTGTCGTGCAGGCGAAGCCCTGCTGTTTCTGCTGTTCCAGTAGTAATATCTCTGGGGGTACTGCTGTTCCCAATTGTTCCCGCCCATCTTGCTGTGTACGTACCCAGTGTGCGTGTCTCGGTGTAGAACCCCGCTGCAAATGTGTTGCTTCAATGCTGCGTTTTATGCTGCTCGTTTGCAACTATCCATCTAGGCCTGCACTTGCAGAGTGTGTATGACGTTCCTTGTGCTGTCGGGTAGCTGTGTATCACATGTCTGCGTCTGCAGTTGCGTTTCAGTCATGGTCCAGATGCCTAGATGGTCGCCCTGTACTGCTGGATGTGTATGGAATCTGCATGCTATGACTGCATTGCAGCTGGTCGTCTGCCGACCTTGCATGCTCTTGAAGGATGTGCATGCAAGCGGAGCGCTAGGCAGCGTATTCGTCACTGCCTTCCGCGATCGATTTCCGCACGGGGAACCAAAGAACAGCGCGCTGGTCTACGTTGTGGCGCCTCGTCTGTCTCACTTTGGAGGAGCCTCTGACAAGTACCTGGACGCAGGTATATAGTGGATGCTGTTTCAAACACCCTCATCTTTTTTTTGTTGTTTTGTTGTGCCGTTGGTGCTGCTGTGGCTGATCTCTTGTTCTTTCGAAAACACGTGCCGCCTCTATTGTCACCTGATGATGCCCTTGCTGCCGCAGGTTTTCTCCTGCGTCTGATGTGTTGTGCTTCCTGATACTGTTTTTGCGCTCTTCAGAATGGTCGCTTTCGTTTATCCAAATGCAATTGTTTCCCTTCACATAAATATATATATATATATATATATATATATGTACTGTTGCTTCAGTACATGCCCTTCACTTTGCAGCCTGTGGTCTCGGGTTGGTTGGGAATACAGCCCCTATTCTAAGGGAACGTTACATGCTTCTGTAACAAGAATACGTTGAGAGGAATGTTTCTTGTTTTTCTGCGTATAGTACTGGGTGCCCGCCTTGTCAGCATGTCTTGAAGCCGAAGTGAGTCAAAAATGAATGTTCTCTTTGTCGCTGTCACTTGTCCCTTTGATGCTGGCCTGCTGCGCGTCTGCGAAGTAGCTGAGTACTGCATCCACCTCTGCTGTTGCTGGAGCTGCTGCTGCTGCTATGTTTCTGATGGTGCTGTCCTGCTAGCGTGAAGTCGCTGCCTTTACTATGCTGCCTAGCGTGTAGTTGGGGTGTCCTTATGATGTGCTGCTGCTTGTAATGCAGTAACGGCAACGGCCACCAACATAATGACTGCCTTGTGCGACTTCAACGGCTATGTGCGACGCGAGCGTCAGAGTGGAGTGCCTCGCATTGCTCGTTGCCGCATGCATCTCTTTCCAGCAGGTATTATTAATTTCCTCGCAAAAAACATGAACGTTTTACAGACGTGTACTCTCCAGTGGAAGAGGTAGATTCTTTCTCGTGGTATTCTCCCTCACTACACAATGAATAGAAACGGGTGTCTTCGTATTGCCGACTTATTAAATAAGGCATCTCTCGCTGAGACCATACAGCAGGTGCATTGTCAATTGCAAACAACAGCGAGGCAGGCAGTCACATCTCCTGAATATGCTAGTACACACGGCTGAAAAAGTGCGCCTACGTAATGATAAAAGTCATGCACCGATTATGTGCGACAACTTTGGAAGCATCCTGTAACGCTAGCGTCGCCTCGTCTACATCTTGTTCATGCTGCCGCTCGTAGTACGGTCAGTCGATTATTGCCAAGTACGCTACTTCAATAGCCTGTTCACTTGATTTCCACGAGTCAAATTGCAATAATTGTTTCAACGTCCGGACAGTATTTTAAGAGCAACCGCGCCGCCTTTATCGAGGTCAGGTGCGCTGCAAAAGGAACTTGAGACCGAGAGGAGCATCCAAGGGTCATTGCCTTTGGGTTACCTGTCAGCGGCTTGCCCCGTTTGTGTGCTGAGATGTTCTTGTTGCTGCTTCATTGATTGCTACAGCCGTTGCCCATCTGTCTATGAATATCGGGACTAAAGTCAGTATAGTCAATTGAAAACTTTGTTCAGCCACTGGTTCAGTAGTTCCACTACCAAACATATACCACTGTTTCAGATATTCAGGAATGTACGCTCCATTTGTTTTCGTATTTGCGCTCATGGGTCCCGAGTCCAGGACTACCTGGAGCTTATTAACGATTCCTCCTTCCAACTATGTATAACTCTGCAGGAGATGTGAACTTCCTCTGGCTCATCTCTTCTAAAAACGTGTATATACACTTTTCTGTATTGGTCTCTCTACGTACACGTATATAATGTGTACATTTGTGTGCAGGTTTCTACGGGCGTCAGTGTGTGTGGAGCTGTGTTAGTGCAATATTCCCAGTGTACCTCTTGTGATCTCTCTCTTTTTCACCACATACCTTTGTATAAACATCCCGCTTAAAGCTTGGAGAGAATCCAGGTTCATATCAAACACTAATGCACGCCCACCTCTTCAAAGGGACGTGATTCGCTGTTTCGCCTACTCAGACGGTGCTACAAGGCGCCTGTCGGATGCTGCTTTGAAACGCGAAGTCTCTGACTTCTGGCTGAAGCAGCCGCAGGCTGCGCTGCCCACGTCGTACGCCGTGTGATGATTGAGTTGTGTCTGCATATATATATATATATATATATATATATATATATATATATATATAGTTTTCAAACGGTGCCGGACCTCGACTGCATGTGTCCCGGTGTACTCTTGTCCGTGCTGCTGCTGTGCGTGCTGCGGTTGCGCCGTTCCAGTGCTCTACGCCCCGATGTCGCTGTTTAGGTGTGTATCGGCTGGTGCTGCTACTCTGTTGGGGCTTCTCAACGTCAGTGGTGCAGCGACGTTGACATGTAAGGATTTGTTAATCCGTTGTTTTCGCTGCTCTGGCCGTTCAGCTAAGTTAAAGAGGTCGTGCTGATATTATCATCAGGCATTGCATTGTAGCGTGAGAGAGACAGGGAGACCGTCCTCGCGGTGTTTGTGTGTCGCCTGTATTGTTGATTTTGCTCTTATTGCTATAGATGATGGCGATGGGAGATCCTTCACGATGGGTACCCCGCAACAGCAACAAGCGTTGAAGGCTGAAATTGCCAAGGCGATTCTGCGTGGCCTCGACCAAGGCTATCGTCACGGTCCAAGTCCACGACTCACTTTTGCTCACGAGAATGACATGTTCCGGCAGGTAAGAATGTTGGCCAATTCTCTTACTTTCCTTGGAGTTTACACTCCACGCACGTGCACATAAGTCATCGTAGACAGTGTATGTGTACGTTGATATTTGTAGGTCGCAGCGTCCTGTATTTATGAGGTGTCATTGTTTGCCTTTCCGCTCCACCATGGCGTGCTTTGCTGATCTGCATATACATACGTATACACATATGTACATATGTATACTAGCATTCGTTCTGCTGAGAATCTTTTGATGTTTCCCCGTGCGTTGAGTGTGGCACAGCCGGAGCGAAATAGCATCTGTATGTATACATATCAATATGCACATAGCATGCAACTCTGGGTGCGTGCCCAAATGCAGCAAGAAGAGGTAAAGAAATTCACATGTACTGCTATGTCAGATCGTTTGACTGCGTATATCGAGCGGCTGATAGCTGCCCTCAAGTTTCGGCCGCTACCGGTTTCTCATCGAACACGGACGCCAAAAAGTGGCAGCAGTTCGTGAGGAAGAGCTTCATTCTGCGAATTCGGAATGTGCAGTTCTATAAGCGTATGTTCTCTGCTGCAGAACCTCGCTGTATCTTGCCCGTTTATTTATTGACAGCAACGTCTGGAAACGTATACGCGGATGTCTGTATGTATGCACACGAATACGCAAAGTTTCAATGTAAATCGGCCGTAAGTGTATTTTTGCATAGTAAAGGCATAAAGACACGTGTTTTATCTTTTAACAGACTTATTTTTTCTACTACAGTTTGCATAACTACTGTATCTCCTGATCAAGTTGGCCTAGTTCATGGCTTCTGCTGTGGCGCTTCGCAGGCGTGGATCGAAGCGACGGGACTCGATCCGGCACAACAGCCCCCGACGATCCGGACACCGCTGCAGCCACAGCAGCAGCCATGAAAACAGTGTAGAGAAGAATGTGTGAAGTAGAAGGAGCAAAAGAAATTCCTTAATTCTGCTTTCATGTGAAGTAACACACTCAGGTAGTAGTAAGTAAGGAGCGCAGACAGTACATCTACCGCTGCAAGCACAGATTATTATGACATGGCGCCGCTCCTCGTCATATTTGAGCAGAAGGCTAAAATGATACCTCCTTTCGAGCTATCTTAAATAAGTAAGGATTGTGTGAACGCATGAATTTGACAGCCGTTGTGTTACGAGAAGGAAAGTAAACCCGGGACAGGATCATTTGTAGGGCGTACAAAGCCAGTACTTGCCGCCTAGACCACTTTATATTCGCTGCGTGCGGTCAGATCACCTAATCGTTGTTTAGGTTTCAAGCACTTTTGAGAGTATCCTACGTATCTGTCCACTCAGGTGTGATTACCCTTTTGCGCGTATTCCTCACTGGGTAAAAGGCATTGCCGATGTGTCACGGAACTTCACTGTTTTGCGTGAATAGTCTTTCGAAACGCACTGCGCAATGTAGGATACGAGAGTTGATTGTGTGCACGGTGACGGACGTGTTGGATAAAATTGAAGCAGACGCGATAAAGCGATGGGCAGGCAGTATGACGCGTTGAGGAAATTTGAAGCGTGGAAGACCAAAGGAAGGTAGAGGCGTTGTTGCCGTCGATGCTTGTAATGCACAGAATGGGTTCCAGCTCGTCTGCCTAGCGTCAGCGTCCGGGAGGCAACACCAGAGTGAGTCTATTTTTACTTTCCTTTCCTACCTACAGCGCCGTCCTTCACTACGTCGATGCAGGCGGGCATATGTGGAATTTCAGTTCAGTCTGATGAACATATCCGTCTATGATGAATCTGCATTTGATGTGAGGGAAGAATGTGCCTTGTGGTACGGTAATATTCCAGTGCATGATTTATGGATCCCGCTACGTGCGGATAGTGCTGGTTAGTGGCAGTGCTGTTGTAAATGAGCAACAGTATGATTCGAGCAGCATGTCTTGCAGACGGGTTGCGGGATCCGTCGTAGATGTGTGTTTCCTCGCTATGTGTGCGTGTGGGAACTTCACTGCACTGGCCGAATGAGATGGGCGAGAATGTAATACCTGAACAGTTACCCTGAAGCTGTCGGAAACTGTGCTGACGGCTGCGTGAGTACTTTACCTTTTCACTTTTTAAGTGAGTGATTTGACACGATGGAACCCAGCTAGTGCCTAATAGCGCAAACAGAGCAGTGCGATGCCCGACCGGAGTGGCAACACTCAAGACAAGTCTCAGGGCAGCCGTTGATCACACACGGACTTGGTGCACGTTTGTCGTTGTCGTCCGTTCTGCGATACGGAGCAAACGGTAGACAGCGCTGGATGCAGTGTCGCTCATCTGCCTTCTTTATCTTTTCAAGGATTTAGAAGTAAATCGATCTTCTTCTCGCGACCCATAAACATTTACCTAGCCGGTGCGGTAAACATGAAACGTTAGTTTTTGCACACACGTTAACGCCGCGCACCGTTAGCCACTGCCTGTAACCGGACAGTACACAATGGCGCCAGCGCTTATGCAGAGCTTTCGAGGTGCACTCGTATGTACACACAAATATTCCGTACCTCGTGCGCTGTCCGGACCATCGGGGCAGAGCCAGTCCGGAAGCTTCCCAAATTTCCACTGTGCACTCGCTTGGATGTATGTATTTGCTGTCGTAAAATCAGACCCGGGCATCTACAAATCTTGAAGCCCTGCACGCGTAGCCGCTGTTGACATGCTTCATATTTTGCCACACCCTTTTCAAAGAGCATGACAAGCGTTTAAACACTACGCACCTGCGCATGCGTGCAGCCTGCGACGCTGACAGAGTTCTCGTATGTGAGTATCTTTTTCCTAGCAGAGAGGCTGAGAAAATGCTGACTTTCCTACCCAGATCTGTGTTGGAGATGTCGCTTTAGACACACGCGACCGAAAGTACGTCTGGGTTTATACGCATAACCGGGTGCGAAGATAAACAGATTCACAAGTTGCAAAAGCAGGCCGTTTTTTGATTGAAAATGCCTTAGTCAGTGAACTGCCCACTGCGCACATGCGCGTTCTCTGCAACACTCTCATATGTCCACATACTTCGCATGCGCTCTCATCTGTAACGTCTCCCCCGAGAGCAGACACACTTTTCAAGAGCACGAAACAGTAGGGTGTACATCTGAAGCAAGAATGAAAAGCAGCGTATACCGCCACAGTAACGAAGACCCGCATTCTTCACAGATATATACACATAAATCTATACGTACGCCACTCATTTCTTGGTCAGGCACAAAAGAACGGTCAACGACGGGCGAAGACTCTTGCAGCCACTTTGGGCAGCACGTTGCAACAAGGCACGCTTCCGAGTCCCATGATATTTTTTGACTTTCCCCTGTAGAACGCCGTCTGTGGCTGACATGCTACGTATCATACTTCGTTGAAACCACATGGATAGCCAGGCACACTAGTATGGAGACGTAGCAGAAGTCACAACTGCACAATATACGAGTGACACATAACATGTGTATAAATGCCTTCTGCTTGCAGACGAATGTAGACGGGCGCGAGGATTTTTGCGAAGCAGCCTGAAGTCACAGTGCTGATCAGCCTTCAATGATTTCGGTGATGAACCGAATGCGAGCAAGTTACGTCATCCACACATTTCATACCGTGTCTACTACACACTGGTCACACACATTCTGCGAGGTTGTCGCGAGAATGTGGGCTCTTTACCTTTACTCGCTGCGGTATCTCCCGTTACCTTGAGTGTGGCACCACTGAAGGTGGCAGGCTGTGCAGGCTTTCCATGGTTTTGTCAGGAGACACGTGAATGCAAAAGATGCAAGTTCAATCCATCACCTTATTACCATCTATTTCCTGTGTACCAGGAGTGGGTATTTTTTTCTTGGCGACGACCAGTTTGCGCTGATGTGATAACGAATGCTGTAAATTCCTCTACGGTCGTACGCAGTGCTAAGGACTGCCGAGTTCTGTGTGTCGCTGAGACGAGCACTCTCCGCAATACCACATCTTGGTCGTTTGATCATTTATAAATTGCAGGAGGCCCAGCTCACAGCGGCTTTTGACCAGGGGAAAGTTCAGCTATGCTGAGTGCCACACAAGGAGCTGAATTCCCGTACATTTATATGTTTATTTTACTTTGGACGCAGGTATACATCGACAACCACGTGGGTATTTAGGCGTCGTGGAGTTGTCTCGTGGAAACTCCCGTTTTTCCTGTTGCTATATGTATGCTTCAGCGTTATATCAAGTGCGTGGCAGCACTTTGGAATTGACTAGCATCCCGGGAGGCAGTGGTAACGGTATATTGAACCACAATCTCCCCGCCTCCGACAGTAGGAGGAGAGACAGTATCACCAGAGGCTACAAGGCTGCAATAGCAGCAGCAGCAGCAGCTCGATCAGCACCAACGGCAACCGCAGACTGTGAACCTGCAGCTGCAGTTTCAGATCCAACGTCCTAACCGTGTTGCTCCTGTTGCTGTAGCCAAGACAAGCGGGAGAAAGGGGAGGTCAGTGATGCACTGGTCAATGCACGGCCGGTGGCAATGCCTCCCATGATAGCAAGAAACAAGCCGGCGTTGAACGTCATGCAGACTAGCATCAGTCCCCAATCAATTGCAGCAGCAATGAATGTGAGCAGCCTGTAACACGCAGCAGAGCAGCACGTTGCATTAGCAAAAGCGGTACGGATAAGCTCAAGAATCCCGTACTTTGATAAAAGTGGCCTTTTAGAAATCCTCAGGTTCAAACACATTCCAGTCAGGCCACCCGATGGCGGTGCATTCTATCAAGCGTCTTGCAGCAAATATTACTCCGCTGTACGCAATGTAATAGGGTCTTTGTAGACTTTACAATGAGTACGGGCGTCTCCTGTGTTAAGACGCATGATAAAAAACTCCTGTCGTGCTAGCTTTGGGACACCCGCTCCACGGTCACCTACCATGACTCGATCGTCAACAAGACTTCCGTTTTGTACCGCGGACGATGCTGCAGCCGTGACAATTGGTGCTGCTGCTGCGGGCACTCCGCCCTTCTCGCCCGCATCTCGTAAAGGTCTCTCTGCTGCCGGTGCACTTTTTGTTCACCCTCGACGGCTCCTCCAGCTCTTCTCTTGTTCTCCTCTTTATGCGCTTCATCTGTGCAGAGTGAACAACGAACGGCGGCTGTGGGGAGCATAGTGCTTTCTCCTCTACTGCAAAGGACACGCGGACTTGCGCTGCCAAAGAGAAGATGCATCTCTGTGCGTGTAGAGAGAGCACACGGGGGTTGATATGCTGGCAATATACAATGAAAAGAGGGAGTGACAGAGCACCACCACGCCTAGGCAGATGTATACAGAGGGACCTGTTGAGCCATGCTCCCATGATGCTGCCAGTGTCTGTCATAGAGGCGAATCCATCTCGTGATTACCAATAGAAGTTCTGTGGCTGTCACCAGCATGTTCTGCTGGTAAGAACATTACATCAGATATCTGTAAAGTGATATCCGTGAACAAGAGCGCAGCAGCAAGGCTTCGTTTACCTTCTGCGGGGGTGTGTATTCCATGTTTGTCTTCATCCAGATCAACGGCCTCCCCGCTTGGATGCTCCGCAGCCGCATAAACGCACCTGGTGCTACCGCTTGTACTGCTGGGGCAGCTGCCACTACTGGTGCTGCTGCTGTGAGAGCAAGCAGCAGTGTGCAGGGAACCCGTCGCAGCACACGTTATGTTTGTCGACGTGTCTGCTGCCGCAGAGACTTTTCTCACAGATACGGCAGCCTCTGCTGCTAGTGGCCGCCGCGTCTCATCGACATAGGGAAGGAAACACTGCAAGGGACGGCTTCCTTCGCCGGCAACAGCAGAAGCAACGTCAGAGGGAGTCTGATATGCACAGTCGATTGCATTCTGCCGCATCTGCTGCTGGGGCAACTTCCTGATGCTTCTGGGTTGGGGACTGGCGTTGCATGAGCAGCAACATTCGCTCCTGTTTAGAGCAGCAGAGATATGAACGATGCCTCGGCGTTCTTCCACTTCATGGCACCGCAGCTTCAACCAGGCGCTGAAGGAACGCAGCGTACAGCCAGAGATGTTCCTTGCCTTCCCCGTAAGCAGAGGCCTGTGTCTTTTACATTATATACAAAACAACAAATTTTTCATCTGTGCGAAGGCGCTTGCCCGGCACAGGTGTGTTTCATTAGAGAATGGATAAACGAATGAAGATGGGCGCTTGTACATTGCTGATACGCTTTGCCCCCGCAGCACAGGGCCGTCCTCTCACTCTCACGCGGAAACGCATGCCTCACAGCAGTGCAGCAAATGTAGATTCACTCTATCTCCCGTGTTGCAGAGTCCCCTGTTGGAGGTTCAATTAGCAGCGCATCAACAGCATAGAGTCTCTAACAAGGAGCATTTGTGCAGTGCGGGGCATGCTGGCGCCAGTCTTCTTGGAAATTCCTCTTACCCATAAGCCCTTGGTCTTCGCCACCGATACATATATAAATATATAAATATGTAGATCTTTCCCTCTATGTGCGTATACAGCCTATAAAGATATATATATATATATATATATATATATATATATATAGTTCAATGAACATATGTCGTGTATGTACGGGGTTACCTAATATAGACGTACGGAGCATGAACAGGCTTTTCAGCAGGTACACGCACTCAAACGCTCTCCTTCTTTCCCTCTATTTATGACTACACATGTCTATCTTCCCCCCTGCTTGCTCACCTCTGTATTTACCCCCAGCCTCATTCACAATCAGGTCGCTCTTCCTCCCTGTATGTTGGTTGGTGTATACATGTGAAAATAGAAGCAGAGGGAAAGAAAGACATAACCAAAGAAATCAACTAATGCAGGGATGTGTTTAGACACGGAAGAAAAGACAGACATATTGATGTGCCAGTATATAAATATCAGTGTACGCAGGGATACACTTCCCCCTTGGGTGCATGGACGATCATCATCTTCAAAATTAATAGCCAATTCCCTCAGTCTCCCATGGCTCACTCACACAAATGAAGCTGTTACAGCCGCCCGTTCCCCTCAGTCCTCATGTGTATCGTCCAGATACTTCCTCTCTGGAAGCAATAGCAGCAGCTGCTCATGTAGGGTGTCTCCTCTACACAGTCGCTGAAGCAGCAGCCGCAGCAGCAGCCAGCAAGTCTCCGCCAATAGAAGCCTTGACCTCATACACACATGCATTGATTCATTCTAATAGATAATAGTATAATTGTTCTCTTCGTGTCCAAATGCGTCTACGTATATAAGCAAAAGACGTTTGAACTGAAAGCTTCACCAGCACCCACAGAAACAGAGAGCAGCAAACGAAATACCAATCTCGCCGTGTAGATGTCTTTAAGGCACCTGCTGCAGCACGAGCGCTGCAGATGTCAATAAGCTTTCGCATGGCTTGTGGAAGTACTGTAGTAGCACTTTTTCAAAAGCTGAAAATATTGGATTTCCCTCTCACCTTAGAAGACAGAGACAAAATAAAACAGTTGTAGAGAGGGCGAAGCTTATCGGTCCTTGCGTCTGCCAGCAGCTACTCATAGACAGAGCAACGACGCAGCAACAAAACGAAGAGGCCACATGAACAGCAACAGCAGGAGCCATACAACAACAGCAAATGAAACATCTGACCAGAAGTGGACATGCGAGGATGTTCACAAAAGAACTGCTACGTAAAGAGCATGCAAAGGGTAGGTGCTGTGCAAGATATGTTCAATAAGTCTGAATTAGTGAGACGTATTCGAACTTCAAAGAAGGAATAACAGCAGCCTTGAATTATGTGAACCTCACAACGGACCATGCACTAGAGCAGCAGAAACAGATATCTCTCTTTCTGCAGGAGAGGAAGGTAGCATGAACATGCTTACAAAGCAGACAAGAGCTGCAGGAACACCAGACAAGAGCAGCAGAAAGATCAGCCAACAGCAGCAGGAAGATGAGGCAAGAGCAGCAGACAGATGACTTATGTGCTGTTAGGAGTGCAACAGCAGCTTACAATCGAACCCAGTGAACAAAAGCGCTTCTCAGTAGAAATCATTCCGCACAAGCAGCACAGGCACGCCCATCAGCAACGGCCGCGTTAGAAGCCTCACCGGCAGCAACACTCAGAGCAGCAGCAGCAGCACGCAGGAAGCGCAACAACAGCCGCATGTAACTCATCGATGCAGCAGCAGCAGCAGCAGCACGGGCAGCAGCAGCAGCAGCTGTTGCATCAGCACAAGCAGCAGGCAGCAACAGGAATAGGGGCAGCAGCAGGTGCACGAGCACCAGCAGCAGCAGCAGCGGCAGCAGCCGAATCATCAATTGCCGCACCAGACGGACGAGCAGCACAACCCATCAGAAGAGCAGGGGATGCCCAGCATGAAGGGGAAGCAGGAGCTGCCGTGAGGAGGGAGGCCTAAATATTATTGTAATAGACAGAAGCGCCCACAGTCGGAGCTGCAGTACCATCTAGACCGTGTGAAGAATAGAGAAGACATATCCTCAAGGCGAAGGAAAGAAACATAACGTAGAGGAGGTCTCCTGCTCCGGTACAACTAAGAACCGTTCATGATTGTAACGTCCACCCTCCTGACCTTCACGGTTGCTGCCTGCTACTGCTCCATCACTGCATGCGTCTGCGTCTCTCTGCATGAAACTACTGTGTCTTTGTCTGAATGTAAGGTGTCTGTACCTGGCTCCCTGCGTATTCTAGGTGTGAATAGCTTTCATAAGGCTGAACATCAAGACAGCTTGTCTACATATGATGCATGCAAGACGCTTGCCCTACTAGACGGCCACGAGGCAGTTGTAGTCCCATGGAGGTTCAGCCATGTCCATGCAGCGTGCCTTTGCTTGTGATGGTATGAGAGTGTGGCGACTGTCTTCCTGAGAAAAAGACACGTCAGCAGCAGTTACTGCATGTAAGTGGGTGCTACGTGTATAGAGGGATTTCTTTGCCAGGGTAGGTGGCAGAGTCTCTTCCAGCGATATCCTTGCCAGGGTTGATGGGAGCGTCACTTCCTACTGCATCAGAGGGGGTCTAAAATCAGACAGTATGTGAATGAAAGCAGCTCTGAGGAAGATGTATGCTGCTGCATGCACGCGCGAGGTTCCTCCTGTCTGCTGATGTGTGGAGTGAGCTTAACTTCCCAGGAACCCCTACGTCGATGTATAGAATCAACAGCTCACTGCATGCATCTGTGTAGAGCTCTGTACACCACATACGCAGAGAATTCTGTGAACAAAGCCACTGCAGTTGCAGATATACTCGTTCTGAGGCTGTAAACCGCTGTATGCGTTTCCCGAAGTATAGAGATCAAGGGAGCTGTTTAGGTCTGAAGAATCCTCTCAGACACAATATACGTACACATCATCCATTTGCTTGTCCTACAGGAAATATATATATCTCTAGATGTATATATGTGAATACGCTGATCTCTTAGGTGTACAGACGGTCTATCTTCTGAAAGAAGAGACAGATATGTTATGCATGCGGCTCTCTCGTGGAGAAGGAAAGGGAAAAATACTCTGCACTTCTCACGCAGGTGCATGCAAGGAGTGCCTTCAGTTCGTGGACAAGTAGAGGAAGATTTTGTCTTTATTAGTATCCTCAGCCTTGGGGTATCTCCTCTGCAGAAAAATGAGTCTTCTCTCATCAAAGGATTTATATGTAGGGGACGGCATAGACACACCAGTAGACTGAAAGGTGGATGAAGAGGTCTAGTAGAGTCTTTACCTGAAAAGAAGTGTTTCTTCGTAGCCCCAGTAGAAAAAGGATTTCATTTTTGATTGTCGAAAGGGATGTAGCTTCTGTTTGTATTCGCAGCGGACTTTCTTTTATGCGTGGCGGGAAGATAATATCCCTGCAGCAGGAGCAACAACAGCATTTCCTTCTGTCTCCATGCAGCAGCAGAAGGTTTTTTGCCAATAACAGCAGCTCTTCCCAGACATAGCAGCGACTGCAGTCATCTCACAACAGCTGCCATTGAGGACTGAGGTCATAGCAAACGAAAGCCTGGAGATATAATTCCCGCTGCTGTTGCAACAATGTGAAGGAAGAAGAAAGAAGACTGCCGTTGAAGCATCTGCTGCAGCACTCTAGATGGAAGAACTAAAGAGAAAACAAAGAAGACTACCCCTGGCTGCGGTTGTAGCTATGATTGTTGCTGCGACTGTAGCTGCGGCCGCAGCAGCAATATTGTTCTAAGCGATAGTGATGGAACACCATCAGCACCTGCACGAGAGGAGCTACAACTTCGGATGGGCAGCAACAGCAGCAGCAGCACTTATGGTGAATAAATGGTGCCACAGTTGCTATTACCAGCAAATACGAGTGAACAGCAAAAGAGAAAGGAGTTAGAGGCGTGTTGGGCAGCTGACAGCGTCGCAGATTCCGGAGAGAACAATTGTAGAGGCACGTGCGCTGCAGAGAGAGAGAAGGGAAGGCTTGTTTTTCAACAGTTGCCTTCAGGGTGAAAGAACCATTCGATGCACTATCAGGAGCAGATGCGGAGGCAATAGAGTCACCGCTATGTGAGGTCAGTGGCAGTTTGCGCACACACAATAAGGGCAAATGCGTCACCGGGGGGGTGCACCAGAGCTAAGGAAAAGGTCAATGCACTTGCCCACTGCTCGGACAAGAAAAGTACGAAAGAGCCAAAGAAGCAGGGGGAAAGCGCTCAGAGTGGAAACACACGCAATAAACGGACAGACATATGCAGGAACAGCTAGAGTTTTTAAGAGCCAACCAAAAAGGCCCCTCGTGTCTCCACACCGTGTGGAATCCCGATGGCTGCCTACTGGCAGTTCTATTTGAGAACCCTATCGTTCAGTTTTAGACGCAACGCTACACATTTATGCGAAAATCTGCAGAGAGTTTCTCTTCAAGGACGGTACTCCTCCGGAATTTTATTGTGAAATGTGGGAGTCTGGCTGTTACAATGCCGGTAGACACATGGTGCAGGAAGTGTGCATAATTTAGACACACATACACACACACGAAAACACGTACGGGATTTTTAGCCGTTTCTCTGGAACAATGGCCTAACCCGGCCGAAGCATTCGTGATTAGTATATATTTATTTGCATGTTTATCGGGTATGCACACCAACATAATGGCAATGCACTCTCCCTGTGTTTAGGTAGTGGGCGGGTGCCAGGGTGGACGACACATGGCAGCCTCGCAGAAGAATATTTCGGTATAGCTCGCATTCAAATGATACATACAGTAAGTTGCTTGCGCGTCAATGCAAGAAATGTGCATGCGTCCGGCGTACCTGGTGAAAAAGGTGATACGGAGACACGTCAGACACCCGCCAGTGGTCGCTTTACGGGGGGGCAAGGAGATCCGCTATTGATACTTTTCCTTCGTAGCAGGCAGGTAATGTCCCTTGATAATTTCCACAGGCGTTGTTTCTGTACGGTCACACTTGAAACGTACACATCGACAGACAAAATGCTTTCCTAAAAAGTGCTTTGCAGAAGTTTTTTTGCTGCTGAGGCTGGTGAATGCGCCATAAGAACGCCGCTGGTCGTCACACGTCGGGACTGGAACAGAAGCAGCAGTAGTAGCGACATGAGTTGCATCAGCGGCACTAGCGGCTTGAGTAGCAGCAGCCGCAGCTGTCGAAGCGGTTGAAGAAACGCCTCGGAGCTGAAGATGGAAGCGGTGCCGTGTGTACAGCAGCAGCACTTCATCATCGGCAGCTCAGAAAGAGCAAGGTAGCGGCCGTCTTCCCTACGGAGGGACAGCAGCGTGCCTAGCTGTAACTCTGTGGGCCCGCAAGAAAAAAAAGCAGAGACGTCAGACACACCAGCAGCGCTGAGGTTGTCAGATAGGAAACATGCGTTTAACGTTGATTCGGTTCCAGGGGATGGCCGTTACAGCAGTAGCAGCAGCGCCGTGAGGAGCCTTATTATCACTACCAGAGACAGCGGACTTCTGGTGGAAGCACTGACAGCAGCACTGTCACGGTGCCTCGAACAGCAGGTCGATGGCGCAGCAGCCACATCAGCATATGCAAGTACTGATATTGCAGCTGCAGGAGATCGAAGAACGTTGCTAGCATCGTGTCTGGAGCTCGATAAAGTAGCGATCGCAAGCGACAAAGGTTCAAGAATGATCCCAACACAGGCAAATGGTGCAGCCTGGGGAGGCACGGCACAAACGGAGAGACAGTAACGTCAGCACGAGCGGTAGCAACAACACGAGCAGAAGCAGCAACTGAAGCAGGGTAAGTCAAGTGCAACAGAGGCTCTGATGCGTGCTTGAAGATGTTCCAGAAAACAATACCAGCAGATACTTGCTCTAGTGATCAGTGACACCTGTGGAAAACCACCGCACCACGAAGAGAAACAAAAGTTGCCCGCAGTTCAAAAAAAAAACACAGAAGTGTGAAAGTTAACAAGAAGACTAGAGTTATCCTACAGAAAGGAGCGGCCGCCATTTCGAGAGTTGTTGGGCAGATTTTATGACCAATACACCGCAGCTGTGTCTGCAGCTGGAGCTGGATGGCAATGCGAATAGAAACGATAACTAACGCAGCAGCAGGCAACAATTTCAAATGTCGCAGAAGAAGAAATAGCCGCAAAAAGGCGAGGCGAGTAACAGTACCACCGGCAGCTGCTTTTGTGGCGACAGCAGCAGCAGCAGCAGCAGGATAAGCTGAGTGTCTCAGTACTGTTTAGGACGACAGACTGTGTAAGAAACAGTAAGGGCACTGCCTGTAGAAGTCACAGCAGCAGCGGCAACAGCAGCGTTACAGATACAAAGAAGAGCCACCCTGGTCAGTGACAGGCGCAACAGGCAGGGAGACGGTGTCACCCACAGCAGTCGGCAGCAGCACCAGCAGCAGCAGATGCAACGACAGCAGGGGTGATCGGTAAGGCGCTGAACATGACAGAAATCCTGCAAGTACTCCAAAAAGACAACTTTACGTCCAAAGTATTGGCTGTTTTTCAATCCGAGGAGGTCACACTTCTCCATTAAGTAGAGTCGCAATCCGAGCAGCCTACACACGTATAGAAGCAGTTTGTAGACACGTACTATTACAGGTGTGGAACGGAAGGTACAGCTCAGCTTTTCAAGTGTTAATACAAACCAATTTGGGATGTTTCTGACAGTAGAGCGCGAGCTACTAGCGTTCTCCAGCTTTCCGATATTAGCAAATGCGGTCTGTCTATACACGCAAACAGGCTTGCTTGCCACAGAGACGCGTATAAGCTCCGAGTCAACGCAGTGCTCAAAGTTATATGTGCGCACACACCGGGTGGCTCTAAATCGGCATTGAACTGTGGCACATATGACTGCGAATGTAAAGCAGCCAGTGGAGCTTACACGGTACTGGAGGACCTAGTGATGTATAACGTGGTTAAGGTTGTAAAGTAGCTGTAATGACGCTGGGGCGTCCAGTGTCCGCTACCATCTGGTAATATACACGGAAAGAAATTGCCGGGGCTGTAACTGTGTGCAAATCGAACCCTCAGTAAAGACATGTGCGCCGTTCAGAGTGGCTTCGTGCACTTATGGAGGGCCTGCTGCTTGGCCATGCTCCTTCCAATGCAGGCGCACCGTACACAGATGTACAGGACACGTGGGTAGAGAGAGGTGGATGCAGGCTTGGCCTTGGGAAGCACAAGTGCCTCACGATACGTTGTGGCGCCTCCATCCTCGTCGAAGGAGCACATAGTGAGCTTTCTACATCAACAGAGAGGAGCCTAGTGTCTATCGCAATTTAGTGCACAGTCTTTGCATGGGTGCACTTTCGCTGTTTCTCATGTGAAACAGGTGCAGCCAGCAAAAACTTCCTAAGCCTCACAATGACACCTCAGTTTTTTTCGTGGAAGCAGTAGCGTGCATTACACGGCAAGCCATAACACTTCGTTACTAGTACGGGCGTATGCACCAGACTTGTCCATATGCGAATATGTATATATATCTTGCGAATACACCTGTCATGGATTGATCGCTTCGTAGGCTCTTCAGATCCCTCTCCAGACTACGCCGCTTCCCGCCGGTTCCCTGTGCACCTTCCGCGGCAGCGAGTAGTGCGAAGTGCGACTGAACCTGCTGGGAGAGCTACCGATACAAACTGAATGCCTTCAGCCTCCGACACCTCTGGGCCGCAGCATACCGTCTGCCCATGCATGAACAAGCGAATACAATTCTCTACGTCCGTGGGCAGGATCAACAGCATCAGTCACTTAAACATGTGAACTGACACTTCGATACAACATCCTTGCAGGCTTATGGTGGTAACAGCGGTTATGTGAAGATCCACTCTGTTGAAAAAGGTGGCGCCGTGCGGACCATTTTCTACACCTAGATAAATGTAGCAAACAGTACCTATTTATCCACTTTCAACCTCCCAAAACGGACAGTTCTCCATCCACTTCTATTTCCGCCGTTGCTCTCCTCCTACATATACGAAAACGGATTCATTCTTATATGTAATTCTACGTATTGTTGATTCAAGTGTTGACCTGCTTGCAAGCACAGCTGGAAGGAATGCGGTATCTTAGGCGCGCATGTGTGGAGCATAATTTCCGCGAGCGCAGAAAGCAATCCTGACTGTGCCACGGAACGAACTCACTCGACAAATGCCAACAACCGATCCCATTCGATACGGCCACCTGTGCGTCTCGAGCAGCTTTGACTCTGTTTTCTCGTTCACCTGTGCTTACAAGTGCCAGCACATCCGAGAAGGTAAGCGGGCTTCTTTGACGTAAATGGCAACCGGTTGCTAGCATCGGTATTAAAATAAAATACGACAGCCACTTCCACCGATACTGCTAGCCCTGGAGGGACACAGGCGTATAAGGCCTTTTGCAGTTGTAAATTGGCGAGCCTCTACCCAGTTCTTTCGAGAGCGGCTCTCGGCCCTGAATCCTCGTGGCGACTGCGTCCTTTGCCGTGGCCGCTGATTGCTTGACCCACCCATCGAGACAGCTCGTGCTTGTACCTGTGCTTGCCGAAACTGCTCCCACCGCCTATGCTGTGTGTATGCTATCTTGTTCCATCTGCGTTGATGTCTGTAAATCTATTGAGCCTGAGCCTGTTCCATTCAGTGACAAGAAAAAGTCCCTCCTGGAGCTGCTGCTCAGCGAAGTAGATCTCAAATAGGCCACGTACTCAGCAAAGCACTTTTCCAGGACAAAAGTATCAGAGCTGGTAATGCTGCTTCGAGTGCTTTTTTTTCCAAACAACGAAGCTCGGCTTGGAGCGCTGCTTTCAGGGCTCGTGTTAACGGCTCTTCTGTTTCTGCTATTAGTTTGTGGAGGATGAGCTTTTCTGTAGTTACCACCGCTGTGTATCCCTGTACTGTTGTTCTGCTGAGTTAGCAGTATTGTTGAGTGATATGCTCCTGTAGACAAACCCGGTAGCAGCGCGCTTTGCATTCCTGTATTAACAGCTAATCTGCTGCGAACAAATTCTGCATGACTTGAATAGAAGTGAAGGGGCAAGCGCACTCCTACAATCATTTGAGCCACACGAAAAAAGAATTTACTACGTGCAGGCGCCTCCAACACGTGCACCTCCCGTAGACGGTCAACCCCTCCACGACTTACGCTGCTGATATCACCACGTTGGGTCGTGCTATTGTCGCAGTACTTGGGACTCGTGTGCTTGGTACTGTTCTTGTTCCAGTGGGTTGCCACAACTTTTCTGTCGCTTTTCGTCCGCTTATTGGACGCCGTTTCCACCTGTTTGGTAGTGCTGTGGTAGCTGCTGCTGCTGCTGCCGTTGTTGCCGTAGCTGCTGCTGCCGGAAAAAGCGCTACTGTTGCTGTGATGATACGCGGTCGTACTGCTGCTGGTGGTCGGGGCCGTTGTTATCGGCGTCTGCCCCATGGTGGATGCAAAACTTCTAACAAAAGCTGTACCAAGAGTAAGGCCACCTTGCAGAAGAGCGTTCGTAACGCTGAAGTTGCGTGCGTCTATGATGACTTGTGCCCGAGCATCGGCCACATGTGTCAACCACCCGAATAGTACGAAGAAGCGGAACCGAAACACCGCTCTTATCTGTTCGGCAGACAACAGGGTCCGCGCCTGGTCCACCTTAACGGCGGAAAGCTGGGAGAAAGAAAGAAACAAAGACAAACGTAACACAAAAGGAGAAGAGCGCCGTGCACACTGAGAAGAAAAGCAGGCGTCGGTCCACGGCAGCACTTGCACGCACTCATATCTGGTGATAGCCCCTCTATATAAACAGAGACCCTCACATTACGTAGATACACGTATATATGTATAAGTACACGTAGTTAGTTCTCACGCGATCACGCAGGTCGATGCAAGGCGGTGTAGCGTGCAAACCATCGCTGTGTTAAACAAGGTGCTCGGAAGGTACAAATCCTTTAGAGTTCGCGTTTGCCTACATCTTCACCTAGAGTTGCATGTACCCAGCTGGCTGGACTAAAACGAAAAGACCGGCAAGATTACTGAAGAAGGAGCCAAGCGTGAAAACGCCTACATGTCGAAACGTAGCAATGTTTTGTTGAAAAAGGCCAAAGTCTGGCTTCAAAAGCATCAGAGAGGAGGACCAGCCCCACTATTCACTTACGTTGGTTAAGCACCAACTACGTGTATCTTCGATTACGATAAGCACGTCTCGCTGGCCCTGACGGACTGTCATAATGTATATGGGCGCACACCTGCAAATACATGATGGCGTCTCCCTCTTCGTCTATATTGTATAGAAGAAATGGAAGCAAGTGGAGTGTTAGCTCGAGGTGAGTTGGCACTGTTACAGACTCCGCAAAAAAGGGACTCTCCAGTAGCCAAGGATGAGGGCCTCTTTGTCGCCAGTCCCTGCATGACATTGAAGCACTATTGGCGCTCCTTGTAAAATCTGACAGAGAGCCATTCTGCTGCAACCGGTCCTCCTGCTGTCGTACTACATCCTCGGTAGCTTCTTCTTGCTTGACAGATTCGTCTTGCTTTTGGCTGTCGCGTTCGTCAGTGCCTTTGCAGCTACTGTGCTGTCCGCTCCTTTTGGAAACTTGCTGACCAGCGCCGCCAAAAACACTCTGCTCTAACTTGTTGCTAGTTGTTTTCTCCTTGTAACTGCGTTTGTCATCGTCGTCCTCTCGGTTCTTCTCCGCATCTGGTATCGCCTTTTCTGGAGCTTCTTCTGTGGTTGGTGTGGTTTCCAGGCTGGTTGTTACTGTCTGCTCCAATTTCCCACGTGCCGGACTTGACTGTCCTCCTGCGGCACAGTCTCCAGCTGCCCTTCGCGGTTTCCATGGTAGCCCGGACAGCCAGTCTCGTGCTGATGCAACCGCTGTTGGTGTTTCCCCCTGTATAGCCATTCCTGCCGTCCTTGACTCTACTGGACGTGCGCCTTCGGGATGGCTCTGACCTGTTTTCGCAGAATACCCAGACAAAGCTGCTGGTGTGTTCCGCGCAACTGTTGCTTCAGCCGCTCTTCTTGCTGATAAAGCTCTTTCTGCTGCTGTTAATGAGCCGGGTTGTACTCTTATGAAGTCGTACAGTGCACGAGCAGGTCGGCGTTCAGACCTCCACAGCCCTTCAGGTGAAGTGTTTAGAAGGATGCTCGGAGCACACCAAGAGTCTGCCTCCTCTTCATCATTGTTGGAGCATGGCAGTGTAACTTCTCGTCTCGGATATGCGTCTGGTGCTTCTGAGAATGAATTGTTTGCTCCTGCCGTTTCTCCGCCCTGTCCCGATTTGCTTGCTGCTCTTTGCCACTCTACTAAACGTTCAGAAACAGCGCTCCACGGGACTGTCGTTGGAAATTCACTCCTTTTCCGCTCTGTCCGTCCCTTCAGTCCCGCATCTGCTCCTGTTACCGCTGCGACTGCCTTCGAGCGTGCTATATCCATTATTTCCCCGCTGTCTGCTGGAACGGCAGCACCTGCTTCTGCCGTTGCCGCAGCGCCTCTTTGTTCTGCTGCGGCGCCGGAAGCTGCTGCGAGCAACGCATGGGGACTACAGCGATAAAGAAGCACAAGCGGTGAGAAGAAAACGAGAAAAACCCCCCCGGGACATCCTCGGTCCCGCGGCCGGATGTTGAGCAGCATGCTCCTACGGTCTCGGCACGATAAAAGGCCGGTAGAGTACAGGAAAAGGGAGGGCGGAGTAGGAGCAGAGCAGCCGGAACCACGAGCACTAGCACCACTGTTGTGCAGCTGCACTTTATTCGCAGGAGTTGAAACAGCTGTAGACAAAGCTGCAATGGCAGTATAGGGAATGCTGGGTAGCCGCAGCCCTACCCTGGGACGCCCGCACGCTTCACTGCGAAAGTCACAACATCGACAAAGACTACCGGTGTCACAATCATATTTTTCAAGTCTAGCAGTCTATCAGTGCAGGAGTCGCACACCATCATCCACAAATAAACGGGTGCATTGCATCCATGCCACTAGAGAAGTCTATCTCCCTTCATGTACTGATACAATTGGAAGGATACGTTTATTCATACACGACAGGAAAGCCGAGGCTTAGTAGTATTGTGGAAGTCGTACAGAATCATCTCCAGATACGTTCCAGCAACCGTGCTCGAGAAGGCTATCTATCTTCCTGTAATAATCCAATTGTAGAGAGGCGTTTATGTATAAATGGCAAGAGAGCGAGGCTTTTGTAGTATTGTGGAAGAAGTCGTGAAGCATCATGCACAATTACGCGGGTCCGCCTCATCCACGGCAGTAAAGATGCCGTCTTTCTTCACGTATTGATACAAGTGTACGGAGACGTTTGTATACACAGGACACGAAGAGCGGATTTAGCACTGTAGTTGCGAACCTGTTTTTCAGTTCAACCGACTTCTTATTTCTCGCAACGATGCATAGTCAACCCCCCGCGACCTCGACATACGTAAACGGAGAATGCATTAGGCCCAATTGTAGGCAACCTTTTGGAGGCATGTGGAGACGAGGAATAGAGAGAGAGGGTGGTAGGACATGGATACGTCTGCACGTAGAGAGATAGTAATTATTTCCTCGTGAGGGTCGGTCCTGCGAACTTTATAAATACATTCGCTTTGCCTTGCTTGACAGTACGACTCACAAAATGGACATGGCTTTTTGGTGTCGCCCTTCGTGAAGTCACAGACACTGACTGAAAGGATGACGGTAGCGCAAAGGCATGAAAAGACTGATTTGTCCTTTACAATAATACACACAAGTGCTCCATGCTTCTGTAGTTTACACCACGGGTCCACATGCGGCTCCGAGAAATCAGCACCACATATATTCGCAGACACCACTGTCTATGCGTATATTTACGTAGTCTCCGGTGAACAGTCTCAGTAGATGAATGCTTATGAACTGTAGAAGAGAGCACCAGTCATTGGAATGAAGAGCAAACGCTCTCGTAGCATGAAGGGACGGAAAGCGGAGATAGCGTCGTATGGCTCACGACGGGCAGGAGACGAGTTGGTGGTCGCTGCCCCACAGCGTCGAGACGATCTGCAAATTTTGCCAAACTCCTGGAGGGGTTTCTTACTCACGTGGCCAACACTTTCTCGATAAAAAGAACAAGAATTGCAAAGGATTACCCTAGCGATAGAGTTTCGGAATAGCACCACAAGAAAAATGCTGGCAGTAAGAAGAGCCCCGCGAGTTCACTTAAAACGTCGCAGTGCAACGGGCGCAGCGGCGGAGCGATGTCGGCAGCAGCGCTGTCTCCGTCTCTCCTCTCATCGGATATGGCACCCGGCGACAACTACTAGAGGAGAGATACACCTATGAAAGATTTAAACAAACAGAATGATAATAGAATTGAGCAACCAGTAGATGATGATATGTTTGTCAATCATGTACAAAGTAAGACCTTCAACCGAAGGCTGCGTTTCCATACGCGTCGTACTGCACCAGAAACAGTCCCGTGTTCAGTGTAAAATGACTACTGATATGCAGCATCTTAGTGGAGCTGTACATTGTTGAAGCAACAGCACTGTTGCGTTTCTACAGTCGCAGTGTTGCCGAAGAAGATGTTGGCGGCTAACGCGACAGGAGCACCGAAGGTCCACATATCAAACCAACGACCCCATAGGGGGTCGGTGTACGGTGGGCTTTGAGCTAGTGCTCGGTAGCTGGGCCACATCTACAGCCATTGGAAGACTTGTCTTCTCAATGTAGTTGTCAGGGCATGTGACAGTAGTAGCTGTTGTTTGAGTGGCTCTCGCAGCTTTCGCAGGCACTTTGAACACACAACTGCTATCAAGCTCAATCAGTATGACACTGTAGACGCAGTATTCGTCGAGAAAGGCCTACCCTACATAGAAGGGCACAGTAGACACTGCTGCTACTTGTCTCTGCCAACGACGTGGATATGTTGATTTCTATATGGGTAACTTCATTCGCTGCCTGAGTCCTGTGGCTGGTGTTGCCGCAGCAGTGCCACTGCCTCGCATGTGGCGCTACGTAGTCAAATGTTGCCGCATATTGCATATGTATACGCGTCCCGTTTGTGAGCACCAACAAGCACGAGGTTGCAGCAATCCTAGCGAGACAGATATTACACCAACCACATGTGTGTGCCCTAGAACTCAGAACAATGCCGCACCTGTCCATGACGTGCTTTAGATGCGGTCACTCAAGGAGGAAGAGCATACGTAATGTAAGAAGAAGCAACAGCAGATTGAGTTTTTCGTAAAAAATTACTTGCAGTTTTTGAAGCACGAAGAGTTCAGTTGAAGGGCTCTCAACAGGTGAAAATTATGTCGCTCCTCTCGACGCATCACGAGTTTCAGATCACTGCCGTTTTCTGCAAAGAAACATTGTTTCTTAGGTGCTTGTCACAGTGAAGTTGCTGTCATCTGGTCAAACCCCTCTGGTACAGTCAGGGCAAATCACAGATCAGCAGCTCACCCGACAAACTACACAAACGCTATTTCTTCTGTTTCTGATGTCGCATGCCCATCTGGTAGCAAAGACATTACTACTGCCGCGGGTCTACATATTTGTTTATATTGGCATTAGCGTATTCGTACACACACACACACACACACACACACACACATATCCTCACGAGTGTGTATACAATCCAAATGATAACCGGATGCCGGACCAGGGTAGTGAAGGCAAGGACGCACGCATGTATCTAAACACTCAGAAAAATAGGAAGAACAAGGTCAGAAGTGAAACAAAAATCACTGGAAAACCAAAAAACTCATTCAAATCCTAAACGCTTAAGTGTGCGCCTCGTATGTGCTATATATCAGTGTAAGCATATTCACATTGCTTATGTGTTCAGTTCTCTTTCTCCCACTTCACAGACGTTCCCGCCGAATGTGCCGCATTCTCGTCACGACAGTGTTCTTGCGAATATATCCTTACATGAAGACGCCCGAATTGTGCCATATGGACAGTATCAGCGAGAGTCTTGTGAGCATCTTGTCTACGGAAGGCTATGACAGGTTTGATGCATTGCACAACTCTCTGACTTTGATCTACATCGTGCTATTGCCACACTCGCGTGTGTTTGAAGGAACACTTCAGAGGTGTTTTGGTTGATGACCGCTAGTTTCAGTTTCGGCCAAAGCAGATCCAACCTTGATTCTCCCACTTGCACACACAGCGCCTTCATGGCGTATTGAATCGCTGATATAACTGCTTAGAGGTGGGAGCATCGGCTACTGTTGATGGCACCTTGGCAGCTGCAGTTCGTCTATGCTTTCTCTGGCGCTGTCCAACCTGTCTCTTCCGGGAAAGCAAGTGTTTCTGTCTCGCATTATAGGAGTCTGTCACAACATTCTTCAAACGGTTGTTGGCACTGTTGCTCCTGCTACATAGCCAATAGCTTCTGTCTTTTCTGGCTAATATCGCTTAGGTTGTAAGTGCCTCGTCTCATTCTCCAACACTTTCCACTATGATGTTGCAGCTGAAGTTCCCTTGCAGCTGAAGTTCCGTTGCTGGCGTCCCTACTGTTGTTCCTGTTTCAATTGCTGTTTTTCCTGCTACTCTTGTAAGTATTGCTCTTTCGCTTATCGTAGAAGCGAAGGAATTAACGACGTCTTCTCGAACACTGGCAAATGTGAATCTTATGTGACCACAGGTGTTGTTTGGCGTGTTCGGCTTCCTAACTTGGAGGCATCACCGTATGCCCACTTCAATAAGCGCTGCGTGCTGTTGATCTGTAAATTACACTTCCCGGAGTGATACTGGCTCTCTATTGCCACATTGCAGCAGTAGAAGCAGCGGTAATGGCGCTGTCACTGTCACTGATGCTACTACTGCTACTACTACATTTACTAATACTACTATTACTATTATTATTACTATCACTACTATTATTACCTGTACTACTATTACTACGACTACTACTATTACAAAGGCTACTTTTAATATTATTACTAATGGTGCTACTATCACTGCCAGTATTACTATTACTGCTACTACTACTGCTACTACTACTACAACAACTACTACTATTGCAAATACTACTATACTACAACAACAACTACTACTACCAGTACTACTACTACTACTTGTACTACTGCTACTACAACAAATACTACTACTACTGCTACTGCTACTACTACTACTATATGACTACTACACCAGCTACTACTATAAATACTATTATTCTACTGCTACTTCTACTACTACCACTGCTACTACTACTACTGCTGCTACTATTACTGCTAATACTACTACTCCTAGTCCTACTCCAACTACTTTTACTACTACTTCTGCTATTATTAAGCCTACAGTATCAACAACAGCAACTATTACTGCAACTCCAATAACAAGAACTACTAGTGGTAGTATGGCCGACGCGGGGGGTGCTCCCAGAGGCAGCGGACGGTCGTGAGGAGGCGCGTGCAGCCTCGCAGACTCTACGGCTCGATGTTCCCGTGCTTTCGAACTTTCTAAAGTACCTTCTAGATGAAAGAGAGGAAATTCGCTCTGTTTTTTTTTTTTCGTGGGATTATTAGCTTTTGAAAAGTACTTTCTAGTTGTAGTAGTGTTCTCCACTTGTGAAGTGGCGACGATGTGTACGTATACCCCACACACATGTGTGGCTAGCAACTCGCTCTTCAGCGTTAGGTGTCGTCATTACTTCGTGTCTTCCTACCTTTCTCTTTCAATGTCTCTCCCTTTCCATCGCTTTTTCTGTGAGTCGGTGTAACTGTCTTTTCGTCAGCAGTAGTACCTTGCAGACACACATTTCCACGGCGAAAAATGCATGCGGATCATCCTCTGTCCGGTCTCGTGTCACGGCACTCGACAGCGTTATTTTTTTCATTTACCCCGGCCGCCAACGTTTTACTGCGTCTGCAGATCTCTCAATGTATTTTCTCGAAAACTTCTTTCCCCGGTGATGTTTCTGTCTTCTCTCTTCTCACGTAGAACACTTCCTGCCGCACTCTTTTGCTGCACCAGCAGCCGCAACATGTGCAAAATTACACACCTCCCAGCTCTTCTCTGGGTTCTCCTCAGCTACTCTGTATCCTCATCCCTCTGTATCTGCTCAGCTCATTTGCAAACGTCTTTTCTAAGCCCCACTACTGCTGCCTCTTTATCACCTGTGACGTGTGGCAGGAAAACCTTAAACAGCCGTATCCGTCCTGCCACACACATGATCAGCCTGTACGTTGCATCGCCCCCCTCGGTTGTACGAAGCAGTCTTGCGCCTACTGCAAAAGACACATTCCTTCTTCCCGCTGTCGTTATGTCTTCTGAAGAAGCCGTAGAGACTCAGCGTGGTCCTGTTCAGGCTCCTACTGCGTGTGCTGCTGTCAAACGTTCCTCTCCTTCTACAGTCGCTGCTGCTGCACCATCATATTTCCAGAAATGTCCAAGCCTCATGGGAATTCTTCTTCCGTCGCCGGTTCTTCTTCCCGATGCAGTTATGTCTTTTAGTCGCTTCAGTCCTCCACCTGTGGCGCCGTCTCCGCTGCATAAACTCCCAAGGTCTGCTTCTGCTGTTGCTGCTGCTCCTGCTGCTGCACGATGTGCGGATACCACGCAGCCCCCTGCATGTCTCACTGGTTGTTGCGCTGCTGCCGCTGGCAGTCGTACTGAACACTTCTTCGCAGTGCCCCCTCGGCTGCGGCTTCACTCCTTCCCAGCTACAGCGTCGACAAGCGTGGAAGGCTGCTGCTGCTGCTGTTGCACGTTTACGTATACCCCTGTTATAGGGACTCTGGGGTCTCTTCCACTCCAGGAAGCGGCAGTGCGAGCGAAACGATTAGCGAAGACAGTAGCAGCTCCTAGGGCAGCTACGCGAGAATCAGTAGCAGTGAAGATGAGGAGCCTTGGATATACACCTCCAGCAACGTCGGAGCACGCAGCAGTAGTCCCCTCAGTGTCGACAGCTTCAAGAATCAGACCCCCGACAGCAGCAGTAGCAGCAAGTGCTGCAGCAACAGCTCCACTGGAGGACCCTGCACGACCGATATCACCGGAGAGGATCCTGATAAAAAAGGAAGAATCATTCACATCCCTAGGCTCACAGCCACTATCCCAGCGTCACTCGAGTGCAGTAACAACGACTGGCAGGCAATCAAAGTGCTGTCGTTGTTGTTCTATCCTACGTTCCTCTCACCGCGCTTTATTCTCCTGCACTTTTTCCTCGCCTGCATTTTCTCCCGTTGCTGTCAACTCTTCTTCTTCTTCTCCTCCGGGCGTGTATTATGTGTCTCAGGGACTGTTTGCTGCTGCAACGCACTCAGCAGCTGCTTCTAAAGCTTCTACGTATATATACCCGCCCTGGTATCCTGCCGCTGCTGCTGCTTTAACTCTACCGCGTGCTTCCAAATGCTTGCCTCCTCTCCTCCCTGCTGTTACCACTACTCCTCGAGGGTGGGGTTCCCTAGGACCTTCGTTTTCTCGCTTGGCTGCTTCGTCTTCCTTGTCTTCTTCCTCTTCTTTGTTCGATATGTCTCTCACCCGCACGTCTCCTTCCTCCTCTACATTATCTTTCTTTCCTCTTTGTTCTTCTTTTCCGTCTTCTTCTTCGGATCGTGCTGCGAAAGATTTACCAGCTTGTCCCTCTCTAGTATTTTTGACAGCAGTTCTCGCCTCGCCGTCTTCTCCGGATGTGCCCATGGCTCCCTCGAGTGTACCTACACTGAAAATTTCCACTGTAAATACACCGAGATGTGCACCTGGCTTGCATCAGACACTTCACGCGCACATTCCTGGGGCCGCGGTTGGTGGTGGTGGCCTACTCCGCAACCCAACACCTCGTCCACCGGAGGAATGTGACGCGAAGAAGTCGATGCCATCGGGTGTACATACTCCCGGCGAGACTGACACTGCAGCAGCGAAATCTGTTGAGACACCCGATGTTCCAGGTGTACATACAGTCGACTTCGCAGCGGAGCTCAAAAATAGCTTCCTCTGTTACGCCTACAGCACCATCCTTTCACGTGCTCTTCCCGACGTGCGCGATGGCCTCAAGCCTGTACATCGGCGTCTTCTCTTTGCAATGAAGGTAAAAGTTTAAAGCTTCACTCTTCCACACATAGGTCTTTCTGTAGACAAACTTCTCAATGAATAGACCTCCATACATGTCCTCTGTATACATTTTTTAATGTACGCATCTCTACGAGCCTGCCCGTGGAGACACCTGTACATCTCTCTTTCTCCAACTCACTCTTCTGCCTCTATACAAGTCCACCCATACAATATATATATATATATATATATATATATATATATATATATATATATACAGAATTTATATATATGTATATACATATATGATAATGTATACATTTATCTCTCTGGTGGAATCCTACCGCTACTACTTCCCCATCGTACACGTATATATATGTATATATGTATATTTTTGGAACGCTCAGGTATATAGAAACATAGCATCTGTCTCTTCACACAGTCTCACGTATATGTGAGTTGAGGCTTTATCTTGTTCTTTCTTCTGTTTACATCTCTTTGGTATGTATCTTTCTGATTATATGGTTCTCCACAGCTGATTTTGTTGATACACGTATACATATATATATATATATATATATATATATATATATATATATATATACCCGAGTTTTTGTAGTGTTGGTGTTTCTGGGGAGGCTGATTTCTCTCCTTGTGAAGAGACGAAGACATGTCTTCAGAAATGATTTCTTGGCTTCCTTCTCGAGTGCCTCACTGCGCATGCACTTGAACAGCAATTGCAGCTGCGATCGACTGGAGGCTTCCGCAAGTGCGCGCGTGTTGTTGGAGAGGTCTTAGGACGCTTCCACCCCCACGGCGATCAGTCGGTCTACGGTGCCCTCGTGCGGTAGGAGAAGGAAACCTCTACTTCTTTTTGAGAATACTCCGCTTTTTTACTTCTTCTTGCCTATCCCCGATTTCGAAAAGAAAGACCCACTTCATTCGCAAAAAGAGGTTCTTTGTATAGTAGTCGTAGTAGTAGCAGTATAAGAGTAGAAGGAGGAAGAGGAGGAAAAGGAGTATAGGAGAAGTGACGGTAGAGGAGTAGTAGTAGTAGTAGAGGAGGAGGAGTAGTCGTAGTAGTAGTAGTAGTAGTAGTAGTAGTAGTAGTACAGGAATAGCAGCAGGAGTAGTCGTAGTGACAGTATGGACGTTGTAGTGGAGGAGTCGTCGTAATAGAAGCATAGGAATAGCAAGAGGAGTAGTAGTACTTGCGTAGACCCTAAGAGAGATCCACACTGTTCTTCTTCGTAGTAGTTTCATTGGAGTATCAGTAGCAGTCATAGTAGTAGTAGTAGGAATACAGTGAATACTGGTATATATTCGATGTAGTAGTCATAGTAGCAGTAGTATCAGCAGTGACAGTAGCAGTAGTAATAGTGTGGAGGAATAATAGTAGCTAGTAGTAGTGTGATAGGAGGAGCAGTGTCATAGTACAACAAGTAGTCTTTGATGCAGATAGATGCTGGCAGTAGGATTAGTAGGAGGAGGAGTAGTCGCAGTAGTTTAAAGGGGAGCAGTAGTAGTAGTATTAGAATTTGCTAGCGTAGTCGTAAAAGTATGAGAGTATCCCAGCAAAGCTCGTAGAGAGATCTGTTCTTTGTCGCAATAGGAGGGAGAGTAGTTGTAGTCGTCTATTGAATATCTGCATGCTTATGAAGTGTCGTTGTCTACACGTTTTGTCTTTTCCCATACGTGTGTGTGTTTGTTTCCCCACATTTGAGAAGACTGTTTTTTCAATCTTTTCTCCAAAGAAGCGCCGATGTAGACGTCCCGAGAGCTCGTGAACTCCCATCCATGATGCTGCGAACAGTCTCTTCTCTCTTTGTTCTCTTTTTCCTCATGCTCTTTCTGTTGTTCTCTCTCTTCCACTCTCACACCAACGCACAGCTCTCTCCCTACAACACACGCTGCTGTATAGACGATGTGCTTTTTAATCTCTCTTTGCAGTCGATATCCTTCAGTTTGCCTGTAAACGTGAACAGCAGCCCTTTACATATTTCACTCATGTCGAAGTGTATAGTCCTTTCTCTTTCTTTCAATTGCTGCAGTTCAACCTGTAAAGGGTATCTGCTGAAAAACTCCGTTGGGAGAAGACTCCTGTCTCCACAGATCTCCCCATAGGCCCATGCTGCTGCTCTGTACTGTTTCATCAGCAAGCCTTCCAACAGACGTCTTCTTATGCTTCGAATCTAGAAAGGAAACGTCTATAGAGGAACTCCCCTTTCAAGGAGAGATGCAGTTATAGTCTCTCTTACTGCCCATATTCATCTATATGCATGCTGCTGCGTGCGTCTTCGCATCCAACTTCACCTCCCCTCGGTTCTCATGTGTATTGGAATTATCCCTTTCGAACGACGACATCGAAACAACGACGTTTCCTTCACGTGTCTCTACATGGTGATGTCTCGTCTTTCTTTCTCTCTTTGCACTCTGGAAAGACGTGTCGGGAGCTGTGGCCAATCAAGAACATATATATATATATATGTGTATGTATGTGTATATATATCGAGTTTCAGTATACAAAAACATTCGCCGACTATAGAGAACATTGTTACGCTGCTGCTGCTACTGCTGCTTGTTTTCTTCTTCAGCCTCTCCCAAACATTTGTTTCTGCCCATCCTTTGATAGAGGGCCACGGGAACTTCGGTTCGATTGATGGTGACCCAGCTGCAGCGATGAGGTATACAGAGTGCAGGCTCTCGCGTCTCTGGTGAGTACGAAGTGCTTCAAAATCCAACTATTATTAATACCTTTCTTTTCCTCCTCTAAACAAAGATGTCTTTCTTTAAAAATATATCTGGCTGTTGATCTATGCCTATATACGTCGACCTGCTGCTAACTCCGCGAGCAAAAGAACGTCTATCTTCACTCGATGTTGGTGCATTGAACTCGGCGGATTCGAGGAAGAACCAAAATGATGTGCAACAACTACGCTTCTCTTTTTGTAGATATACTATTTCCATATATATCTCATATCTATAAGTTGTGTAGGCTTCTTTTATTGGCCTTCTCTCTAGAGGTAGACCACAGATGTAAACAGTGCAGCAGCAAAGACAGCAGCAGCAGCAGTTGTCGCTACATGCTGGTTCATTCTACTTCTAGTGTACTTCAGATGAAGGGAATCTGCTGCCGCCTTCTTCTTTAGCTGCTGCTGCTGCTGCTCCCTTTTTTTTCAGCTGCTGCTGTAGCGACTAAATAACCTCTCTTCCGTTTTCCCTGACGCTCCTGTCATGCTTGAACTGCTGATGCATCATCTCCTGGCGAGAGGGATATCGTCACACCTACATTTCCAGTGTACGTACACCCGAGACGCATGTTCTCAGCGAATAAATTGGAAACTCTTCAGCGTCAATGAGCTGCGTCTAGAGCTTCTGCTGCTTTTACTGCTCCTGCTGAGGCCCTTTTTTCTCCCGCTGCTTCTTCGTTTCTCAGTTTCAAGATCGTTGAGCGACAGTTACTTCACCACAAGCTGCTTATATATATATATATATATATAGTTCTTTATGTCTTCCCCTTATCACTCCAGTGCAGTCAAACTGCGTATATGTAAGCTCCCTCCTGCCTAAAATAATCCAGGTTCACATGTGCTGCTGCTGTGCATGCAGTGAACACGTGCTGCTCCAAGACCTCTCTGAACGCAGTGTTCCTTTCAAACCTAACTTTGATTCAACCGAAGTATGTCTCTTCCACCTGCTGCTGCTCTGCTGCTGAGCTCTTC
>CATKUM010000305.1:0-56145 GCA_949786405.1 Onychomys arenicola | reverse complement strand
GTTGTGGAGTCCGCTGAGAGTACGCCGGTGGACATTCGCCGGTATAGACTACCTGCGGTGTCCCGATGGCAGAAGGTGAAAGGACAGGCTTCCGTTGGCGAAACTCACCGGCACAGCTACCCCTTGCCTCCTTTCCGGTACTTGAGCCATGGCTTGTAGCCGCTCGAACATGTTGACCTGTTTGCTTCCAGTCTGACGATGCTGCAGGCCCTTGTAATGATGATTTTGCATTCCCCAGTTCTCTGCGAGAGTTACAGGCTCCGCTGTCTGGCTCTAGATCTGGGGTGCAGTGGAAGCTAACACTCTTTTTGAAGAAGGCGCGAGCGTGGCCGCTGTCGTAAGTCCCCTTTGACGAACTACACGCTAAGCTGCTGCTCTCATAGTCGTTGGTAAATGCACTGCTCTTACTCAGACCCGAACTCCCGCTGTGGTTGCTGGCAAAAATGGTGCTACTCGCACTGTTACTGGGACAGGGGGCGTACCTGCGATTAAACCCGCGGGTATTCCTCTGCGCAATGTCTGTCTGATTGATGCTGGTGATTCGGTCGAGACAACCGTAGGTGCGAAGACGACGCAAGCGTGCACATGAGGAAATACCAACTTTAGACCTTTCACCACCCGCTGTCGACGCCGGAAGAGAAGAAAAATGTGCAACAATATCTGGCTGCTGAATACTTTCTCCACTTTCCTGTACGGCGCTGGATTGATCCTTGTCATCAAGTGACCACGGCGTGCTTCTACTGCGCGCAAAGTATTTCTTCTTCGCCACAGGCGTCGCATCTCCAGTGGTTTTGTCAACGAAGGATCTTTGCCGGTAAAAGCTGTGCATAGCTTTTCCATCACCGGCCAGCTGAATTCCATCCTCTGGATGTCCCCGTTTTCCTTCTTGTTGCTGTTTGGATTGGTGGGCTCGGCATTGCAACTGTTGGTGTCTATGGTGCTGCTGCGTCCGGTGTTCGTGATACGGCTGGTACTGACGTTGATGCTGATGATGATGCTGGTGTTGTTGACCTTGTTGGAGCGCTTGCTGTTCCTGCTGCAATGGAGATGCTCCTTCATGTGTTGCTCTGCTCTCCATTGTGACACTTCAATACGTTAACGACGATCACCCATAGTGGATCGTCCATTACTCATGTATATGTGTAAGCTATCCGGGCAAAATTTCTCGTCAGCGTGATGACAACGTCCGCAGTCAAGCCCGACCGGCCTCCCTGCATCAGTCCCGGATACACGGGCTTTTCTTCCACACAGAACACCTACGTATGTGTCTTCGATGAGTGTGTACGCGCATATCACCTACTGGTGGAAATATATATGTATATATTCAAAGAGAGAAAAATGATGATCAACTTTGCTATTTTAGTATGTGTCTTCGATGTGTGTGTACGCGCCTGTCACCAACTGGGATGCAAGGCGCGCACATAAGCAATTATTTTAGCACACTGATGCTCTCCTCCTACAAAGCAGGACATCCCTCATGCTCAACATTGTACACGCATGCACAAAAAGATGCTTTTATTGTCACGCCCTCAGCGTAATATCCCACAACAGTTCTGGTTTACGATTACATGTATCACGCTGCTGTCCCGAAAAACTCCCTCTTCACCCTGTTCTCACGTACCCTCGAAAGCATGCGCGTGAAGAAAAAAGAGCTTTACGTTCTCGCTCACGAGTGTGCAACTGCGCACTCTCCCACATGCACCAGCGCACACACACGGCTTCACGCATCAAGGGAAAAGGATATGGATGATTACGAGAAACCACAGCCTCGCGTTTTACCATCATCCACGTGTGTGATAGAGTGTGTGTACTCAAACTATATCAAAGCTTTCCAGCTCTGGAGCGTAACTAAAAAACCTTTTCTCGTCTTTCTCTTTGTAGGTGCGTATCCATACGTATTTATATATACACATGCCCGCTGTCGGTTCCACTGCGTTATTATAAACACTAATTTTACGCGGTCGACCTGACGAAGCGCGTTCGCCTGACTACGATGATGACGAAGTTGCAGAGCGTCGGTACGTGCAAGTACACACGAGCCGACAGTTGAGATGTCAAGGCAAGCTCCGACAGCTAATTTCAAGAATCCGTTTGTCACTAAGGAAACGTGATATGTACACTGCACGAACAACAAACCGTGGAGCTGTACACGAAGAAAAATGCATGAAATACATAAGGATATCAAAGTAGCAACTCGAGGTGGGTATGCTGGTCGCTTGGATCCACTTGAAGTGTGCAAATGGATCTGCCTACAACAAAAGGAGAGGGGTCCTTAGACCAGTAGAAATTATAGTGCCCAGCTTTTGTAAAAACTGAAGAACCTCCCAATCCGAGGATCCACAGGACTGGAACGCAAACGTTGTCTGATATTGCACTTGACACACGCCGGCCACCCGGACACCCTTCGACCCAGACGTCTACACATATATATCCCTACAAATTCTGGGTGCCACGTGCACCATTCACGATTGGCAGCGTCAACATCACCTGAAATGACATGTGAATAGAAGTTGATTCATGCTAAGAAGGCACCTGCGGGCAGTAAAAACACACGTTCACGCCCGTGACTCCAGTGTTGCGATGATCTATTGATGCGAAAATGCATGCTCAGAGGCTCAGGCGTAAACTTTCTGTACGCACACAATTGCTTACGTAAGAAAGACACCAAGGAAAGCATGTTCGAAGACAAGACTGCTTGGAACAACTCGGACTTTTTCAGTACTTGATGAAGCGAAGGCCGTCACGTTTTGTGGGGACGAAACCGGCGTTGTGCTCCAACCACACCCGACGAGACCTGCTTTGTCAATTTGTCCATGAAGATCTCTACATGTGCAATCCAGTAGCGGTACACGTCCCTGCGCTCTGCAGCTGAGGTCTCTTCGCGCATGAGCTTGCACTCCATTTGCACTCCACAACTATATGTTCCAGTAGTATGACAAGCGGTCTATTCTTCACGAGGACGTCCACGGTTGGATTTACAAAAACGTTCCTGTCCCGCTTGCACTCTATGCTGAAACCTTTGACTGCCCATGAAAAGTCGTCCACGGGTAAGAACTTCACGCGGAATCAGGCCACCGTAGCGCACTCATAGAAGGCTTCGGTACTGAAGCAACTACAGCGAATCGATGTGGTTCTTCTCCTGGCCATTTTCTTCGGGACTACCGTGCACCAGACGTTGCCACGCACCGCTGCGTTCTGTTCTGTTTGTATGCGTTGTTTGGCGTACGAAGTAGTTCCACGGATTAATGCCCTCGAAGGCCCGTTTGATAAGAAACGCTTACTGAATTACTGGTACGCCTCGCCACCCGCAAGGGGTATATGATAAAATCTCCGCGGCAGTATCGATCCGTGGTGTACTTGGCTCTTGGCGATCTGGCATCTCCTTCTTTCTTCCAATTTCTAGTATCCCTGGTGTTCTTTAGGCGGAATCTAACACAAAGCGTAGCCGGCGGCGTCTTCGTGCGTACAGGCGCTGCGTCGCGAAAAAGTGCCTTTCGCTCGTCAAATCGTACGATGCGCAGGGCCAGCCTTATTGTGCACCTGTTTCTCACCCGTCATGTATTAGCCTTCGCCTTCCGCAGACTCGCACCTCTAAAAAATGCTTTCCCAGCGCTGACTCGTGACTGCTGTGCCCGTTGCTTCGGTCAGAGATGATCACGCGATGTGAGGTCGCCTGACCGCCTCATTAACCCACACACCACTGTATTTAAAGTGTTGTCGCTCCTGTGGAGTCACTTCTCTCGACTCCGTCAAGGAAGTCTGCGCGCCGCACGTAGAACAGGCTCTACTGTCCGGCAGAATTTATGTACGTCACTTGAAGAAGCGCGTGTTTGGACTAAGGATTGCGATCTACACGTGAGGCGGTAAAAAGAAACATTTCCGCGACTCTAGTGTGGTCGTGAACAGGCACACCTACGCAATAATTTATACGACCTTCACGCTGAGTACGCAGGAGTAACAATAACAGTAGAAGGAAGGTCACTTGCGGCGGGAGTATTGCAACAAGAGGAAATCTATGCTCTCTCTCGTAGTAACCAGCTCCTCATAGGTTAGGCTTCCTACTGATTTGTCCCCAGTTTCAGACAGATAGGTGATGCATGGTAGGAATACATCACCCAGTGGCAACGTGAAATAGAAGAATGAAGGATTTGCGGTCTGCTGTGTATACTGTAAGCCAGCACGTAGTCGCACACCCATCTATACGCATGGCCGTCCCCCGTCGCATACGACCTGCACAGCCAGTTTGTACACGAGATGATATACAGGTGCTAAGTTGTGAGCACATGCTTTTTAGGCCTTCCTTACTGATAGCACACCTATTTCAGGTTGGTAGTTGTGAATTCATTCGTCCCGCACCGCCGCGCTTTCCTCTAGCTCTCCACTTCGTTTCCACGCGTGTTTGTAATGCTGCCGCTCTTGCCAATCGACTGCTGACACCCCATATACATATATCTGTAGTCCTAGGACATCTGAAATCAAGACATTTCTTCTCGATCGCCCCCCCTAGCTTTTTCCGCTTTCCTGGCAACAAGTTCGAGTAGAACCCGAAAAATGTTTGTTTACAGCTGCTTTCACAATAAGGGAGCTCGTCACGTCTGCAAGGCCTGAAGACGATTGGTGTGCGTCGCACCGGGGGGACCTTCATAAGAAGTCGTGTACTTAGTGTTGCTCGCCCGGCCTTTCTTGCTGTATCCTACAGTCAATTACGTCGAGCCTCTGCACCCCCCCGTTTATTCATAAGTAGAGACGCACTCGCTAGTTGGAGACGCTGTGACTGGGGGTTGCGCCGCCGCTTGTGTCAATGAGATCGTGCTGTTCGAAACACCGTGTAGCTGGTGATATTCCGCGCCCTCCAGCCGCCTCTCGACTTTTTCATTTCAGGCGCAGCATAATCTCTTTGGCCGGACTCGCAAGAGCTTCTTCTTCTGCTGCGCCAGGACCCACTGTTTCCAGAGAGCGAACAATAGCGCGGGCTTCTTATCTGATGTTGCTGTGGATGTACATGTTGAAGTCGCCGTCGCTGTTGCTATCGAGGACTGCGGCGCCTCTATGCGACGCTTCCTTGCTGACAGTACAATGTACAGATAATGTACCTATTTACTACAACATATACTCCGGGCGGGTTACTGAGAGTTTGCAGAAATGGCGGGGAGGAGCTCGCTGGACGACCAAGAGAGCTGCACGCGGAGAGATGAACGAGAAGAAGAATGCAAAGTTGTGCAAGTGCCACGGCCCATGTCCTCATTCTCTACCGATGTTCCACTTCCCTCTTGCCCCGATCAATAGCAGCAGATGTATGCGTGTACACACGCAGAACGAAGACCCGTGATTTCATACATCTTCTTCCTCTGAAGAAGGATTACCAGCCGCTTGTCAGCGAATTACGTTTGCGGAACTCTGCACTTCTGGGGAGGCCACAGCGACAGATCAACCATGAGGCCGAATCACTCACGAAGCGGAACAAGAAGCTGAAAGGACACCACACGTAATTTGTTCAATCAGTCGTTCACTAGCGCACTAGCCCTATAGATGGAGCTAGAGCGCTCCCCAGTAGAAAAATAGCTGTATTCCTGCTTTCCAGACAGTCTTCCGCTTGCACTGTGGACAGTTGTGTTTCTAGCAAGATTAGTCACAAATTACTGTTTTGAATTATGGTGGTGAATGGGCACATCAGGAACGGCCCACAGAAAGTCATTCTTAACGCAGGAACTATCCCCCCTCGGGACTGTACATGATAGCGACAATAAAACAATGATGTTCAGTTGCTCTCTAGTAAGAAAAACGACACCGATGCCGAAGTCAAGGCTCTGCACAGATGGTGTGGCCTACGTACTTTGTCGGGACCGTGTGCGCATCACACAGATAACAGCGAGAAAGTAGTTAGTTCCTACGGATCCAGACTCTGCCTGAGGAGACACTTACGATATTTTCAAGCAGAATATAGCCGACGCGTGAACTCCGCGGAAGGTTGAAGCTCAAGTGACGCACACGGTATGCAGGAAGAATGGTGTTCAGCAAGCAGATCTGATTCTGTGACCAGTTCGTCAAAACGGCTACGACCTACTTCCTTGTGGTCTGTGTTTAAAGTCTGTGTGAAGCAAAGCGCACTGTCACTTAATAGACGGGCTTGAGGGCGAATCTGCGCCACGTACAATGAGGATATGTTTGATGAGAGCTTCCTTTTTTTCCTCAGAAAGTGCAGATTTCGAGAGCTGGACAGTTGTTTTCGTCTTCGACGTGCATGACGCCCACAATTACGTATGAACTCGACAGAGACGCCAGCCGACTTTCCTGAAAAAGCAGCGAAATTTTTTGAGAGGATCTGCGGAAAACAGTGGTACAGAAGTGCACTCTATCAACAGAGGGAAGCAGCGGGTCACTGAGGGCCAGAGGGCTGACAGTCTGTCTGAGTCGAGCACGTCGCAGAAATTCTCTATTTGACAATCACGGTTCTGTTCTGCTTTCGAGGTCTCTGGAGAGTGACCCTATAGTGCCTTTGGGAAAGATTTCTACTGCAGCAACTAGATCAGGCAACGTGCCAAATACATCTACTGACGGGCACCTGCCAATCCGTTTGCGAAGAATTGCTGGCACTGAGTGGAATGATGGTTTCGTATGTATACATATATATCTATAAATCTCTAATATATATATATATATATATATATATATATATATATATTGATGTACCTGTATGTGCACCTTCGTACATCTTGAAGCGTAGTGTCGACCAGCAGGTGTATTCGCCCTGAAGTTCAATATGTGTGCATACTCTGCGGCTTACGAGTGTTCCTGCAATTCTGTATATCGTTAACCTGCCAACAGGGCTGCGTTTTCACCGTTTGTCCTCTGTGTCTACTAATTCGACAGTCACTTCAATGTGCCGTCGCTGGTGAGGTGATGCCCGTGGAGTCCACCTACAGGGTGTATACATCATTTATCTTTCGTTACGTGTCTTCTGAGCTTGTGAAACGTCCGCCTAGTATACGATGACGTGTGGCTGTTCGCACCCAGACGTATAATTGTGCTACCTCACTTCAATTCTGCGCTGTTTCTGTATCTATTTGATTTCGTCTATTTACGATCGGCGTACTTAATCTAGTATGTGAACTTTACAGAAGTAGAAGTCGTCCCATCGACCTCCTGCTGCACATTTTTGAAGCTGTCTCTTAAGTGTGACCGTAATGTACCCGTACGTTTTTTTATGGCCGAATGCCGACGCATCCCTACCTCGGTTTCCGGACACATAAGAAGGAACATATTTTTTCAAAGAATGTGTATGTATACTAATATCTTCTTTCAAGCTATACTACTGTCAACTGAGGTGTGTGTGTGTGTGTGTGTGTGTGTGTGTGTGTGTGTGTGTGTGCGCATGTATGGAATCACGTGGATTTCACAGGACACTGTCTTCGCAACCGGCTGCACACTTTGCAGACATACGTACGAAACACAAGGCAGCTATCTACAAGTCAGCTAATCGACATCTATCCAGGCTCGCTTCGAACTTCATGCACCAAAGCTGCCAGTGCTTCTCTGACGCTGTGTAAGTATATCGGTAATGCTGTGTTTCCTCTACGAAAGTGTTCCTACTTGTCTGCGTATGCTGCGTTACTTTCTACAAGTGCATACCGCTCTACCTACCCGCCTATCTGTCTGTCGTTGTCTTCGCCTTTCTATCTACGTGTGTGCTCATCTATGTGTGTGCTTGTTTATAGATGTTGCACCGCCACTTACGTAGAGCTCGCCCATCCTTATTATATACATACCAACCGATCTACGCCTGTCTGTCTACGTAACAGGTCTTGGCGGGCGTGCGCTGTCACGGTGGATCGACTGACTTTAGAAGAACCAGGAGAATTCACGTCGAGTCCAGCGCTCGTGTGCTTGGAGACGAAGACCCGCCGAATATGCATATACATATATATATACATATATATACAAACACGTCTACCAACCGCAAACCTGCTTTTCTCCATGGTTTTTCGTACTCTACTTATTATGAGTGCAACCGGTTCTCACAGAGTTTTCGCACTTTTACCGGCCTCCTAGAGCGTCTACACATAAAAGGCGTCTCCAGAGATGTGAACCAAGCAACTGTTTGTATATCTGTACTCTTCTACCACATCTAAGCACCTAACGGGTGCACTGCGGTAACTGGAGGAGCCGCGGTGCTAGGTGACTTGTTGTGAATCTATAGTAACCTCCCCTGTACATGCGCTTCCACTCAGCACTGTCGAGCACCAGAATTTGCGACCATCTTGTGACTTTCATTACTTCCTCGAAGAGTGCAGCAGACCATAATGAGTTATGAGGCTGAGACTTTTCAACTGAAACCTTTCTTTCGTGCAGTGGCCCACGTTGCACTGCTCCGAAGTGCAGGCAAAATGATGTTGTCGTTAAAGTCGCTATTGCTCCTCCTCCTGCATGACGCCAGATTATGACTCCGTCTCCGCCATTAGGCTCCACGAAAAGGAATAACCACGCATTGTCGCCATCAGGTGACAAACTAATACAGGGGAAGTAAAAGCACCTTCCCTACATATTGAAAAAACCCGAAATTGGATACGGTTCTTTCTGTCTTATCGAGTCCTATCAAATAGAAATGGAGTTGGTTGTCGGTGGTAAACTCAAAAGCATCCATCTCTCGTACAAAAGACGCGTCAAGTATCCTTTGCAATGTGAACGTTTTTATATTGCTGATGATGGTGCATCAGTCGGGTTCTCTAAGTCGTGCCCGAAGTCGTCGTTACTCTGGATTATACATCTCGAAGGGCTCAGAAGCAACGGTTTTTCTTTTAGGTGAGGGACGTCCAACTTCTGACAGACACTACAAAGCCGCTGGGACTACTGTTGCCAACAATCAAATACCCCTGGACAGTCTCGAGCAGATTCGTTATCAGAAGTACAGTACTCAGGACACGTCTATCTCACCAGTTGAAGAGTTCTATAGCACCGTAGTGTCAGTCTGGACACTTGCTGCTGGCCGTCGTACAACTTGTGAAGCAAATGACACCCATATATACGCGCGACAATACCTGGATCGCCAGCAGAAGCGTGTCGGCGAAACTCGTTTAGCTATACGGGTGTATATGCTGGCCTTTCACGTCTGGGCGATCCTCTCTACTGCTGGTGATTTGCAACAACTTGACCAGCCACAGGGTCGCCACCTGCGCGTCCTTGCCCATACCCACACTCACTCACGTGTGTTCGACGTGAATAAACAAGGTTGCGTATTTACGTAGTCTCGCTAATCTACACTTCTGCGTATGTTTGTTCACTGATAGTAACGGTGCACATGTATATACGTCCTTGTGCATCCGTGCTGGGGACGCATCTACGTGCGCCTGCATGGTCGCCGAACCACCGGCTGAGATACAAGCGATACGTACGCTTTGCAGGCGTGCACAGGCAGGTGTACGTCGTCCACAACGATCGAGTACTGCCTCGTTGCAGTGATTGTATCAACATGAGAAATGGTGTTCGCGGTGCTGCCCTTCGTGCACGCAGTCGTCAATCAATTGTTGTTTGTACAGCTATTAGTTACCTTTCAACCAGGTCGCCAGTCTCTGCCCTTCCACCAGAACAACTGAGTGCCGCTCCGTGCGCACGCACGGAGAAAGACGAGCTCATTTTATTGTCGTCTACATCAAATTTCATACTCTTTTGAAGAATGGGTGTGTGAAGGTCGCTGTACGACTAGTAGCGGCAGCACAGAAACAGAAACACATATTTACTGTGGAAGTGGCTGCGGAGGCTTACAGTATATCTGTATATATACTTATGTATATGTATACTTGACACGCGTGTATAAACCTTGAGCGCGATCTAAAGTGCATGGAGAAATGTACATCTGTGTGCATAGAGAAACAAGTGCATAGAAAGCTACCAACGAGGTAGGTGTGTATAAAGACACGTGCGTATATAGGGGTGCAGTAGTTCCCCCGCCAGGACGTTCGTTGACCATGCACGCGTACATGTGGTCGCAATAGGTTGTTCTTGACAGGCTCTAAGGCAATATTCGCTGCGTGACCGCCAGACTTCATATGGCCACTTTTATACACGAGGCAAGCGTACATGGCCATATGGGTCTCGAAGCACTTGGCGGAACCAGGCGCACGTGCAATACAGTGTGCAGCATCCTCGTCGATCCACCGCGGAAGCCTTCCATATTTTTCATGGTGTAGCTGGCGCGTGAATACATGCACTACACTTTTGAAAAGTCAAATAAGAGTTATTATTGCGGACACTCTCGTCAATTGAGGATAGAGAGTTACACACGTGTATATGTGCATATACGTCGACACAGCTTCCCGTACATGTACTCGCACACACACGCACGTCCATGTCTACATCCGTATGTGTGTATCCTGCACACACACACGTCTACAAGAAATGAAGACCATCTGTGAATAATCGTGGAGGAAATGACATGAGAGACAGAAACTCTGCAAGCAAGTGAGTTGTCGGTACATTCGACACATCAGCGCGGCAGTACGCAGGTGGTCTCGCAAAGGCGCGTGCAGACTACTAAAGCACGCATGCCCTTGACCCTCTATACGAGCGCGTACATGACGCATCTGCATTACATTCGAAGGCATATATCTTGACACCCCCTTTACCAGTAACCTGCCACATATATTACACATATATGAATATATACACCATATGTATATATATATATATATATATATTATATGTAATACGTATATAAATACGGAGACAGATAGACAATAGCAGCCCTTGTAATCCACAATCAATCTGCATTGTGTGTGCCCCGGACACCTAGGCACCTCTTACTCTACATACACAGGGGTATGTGCCGTGCGTTAACAACACTTACATATGTGCTAGTTAGTATACATATAATTCCCGAATCTATTCCCTGTATGGCTGCGCATGACAAGTTATTCACGTACACAAATTTCGACCTAAAATACTGTTTTTCCCTTCCTGGCGTTCTGCGAAGACACTTCCCATCATCCCACCGGAGTGAGTGACTGGGCTGGTCATTCCGCTCGAAGATCTCCATACCCAGTACCCAGTGTACGTACGCATGTATATATATGCACGTGTGCAGGCCTGTTCCCATACACACACATACTCACACAGAGATAGGTGGATATCTTTCTGGAGAGAAACATACGCACAGGTACTGATTTGTGCAGATACTGATTTGTGTTTCCATGCGCACAAGCAACTGATGGCCACTTAATGTAGTATCTGCCGTACTGCTGCGGCTTGTCTCTCTTTGTCATCTGCAACGACTTGCTCCGGGCTCTGCAACTGCAACAGCGGGTTAGGGACAAAACTGATGCCATCACCGGGTCGATTATCTGCAGAACACACAGACACAGATTAGTTATTCCAGAAAAAGTTTCTAACGCAGATTTCACTAGCTGTGGACACCGCCACATGACAGCACATGTTCAACGGCTGTGCACGCCTGCACCGACTCACAAGTCACGACTCTGCTGCAGCATGTAATACCAGTAAAGAAGCGTCGATAGCATCAAGGGCATACCTATCCACATTCACCGTGTGAAAACGTGGCATACGTCTGTCCACACGCAATTACCGTGTGTCATGGAAGGTTTTACATAAATTTATCGGGCACATCATACCACGAGTGCCTCCAAGTACGTTCGTGCGCAGTATTTGCAGCAGCAACGCTTGCCTGCGATAAGCACTAGCACGCGCATGTGTATGTAATTGCACACGCGTATCAATGATTCTACGCCAGTTTCGCGTGCTGGGCTATACCGAGTTACAGAATTTACTCCACTCATTTGCAGGATCGATATCGGAGCTTGTTAGTCTCCAACCTAACTCCTGAAGCTGACTCTCATACTGCACTCCATCTGTATGCTTTCCACCGGAGCATAGACATCGCCTACATGTACCGTACTGCCTCCACAAGTGGTCTTTCACTCGCATATGTACTCACGCTTACACATGTATCTATATGTTCACGTCTTTGTCTAACCGCACGTAGCGATTTCCTGAGTTCCCTGCTATCTCTCTCGGCTGCGGCAGCCGCTGGAAAATACTAATCCTCAACAAAGTTCGCGTGCAGGGTATAGTGCGCGTCGTGCTGGACCTCCTCGTTCCAAACGCTTACCGATGGGTAGCAGCCACAACAACGGATTATATCCAAAGGCTTCGTTGAAATTGATCCAGCAGCCACGGTCCCACACGGACTGCATGCAAAGCACAACACGAATGTGTATTTCGTGAAGCCCATTCCGTTCTCCGCCAAATATTCACAGCGGCTCTACCCTAAGCCCGTACACAGCCACAAGAAGATATGCATACGGCCGTGCACCTCGCGAACATATACATATATATATAAATATATATATATATATATACGTATATATACATATATATAACCCGAGAGGGTACACATAAGTATCTTTGAGTGTGCATACACCCCACCACCACCTATATAAGTGAAACAATTTCAGCTGTATACGCGACTAGGACGCCGTATAAGCACAAGTAGGCTTCGAGCCAGCTCCTGTCGACGAACACATATGTACAATGATGTGAGTCTGTGTCGAACAACAGCGCATACAGGATCTACACGTTTGCACTGCCTTGCTGCAGATGTACTGTTGCATCCTAGTTAGACATTCCGTTCCAAATCGTTAGAGAAATGCATTTTCTGCGTCCCTTTGTCTGTAATCACAGTGCACATGCACCCTCTCCAACATATACATACAATAAAGAGGGAGATAGGGATACTTTGTTACACAAAGACGTACGCTTAAGCACACACAGAGAGGTTGAGCTCTCTTTAAATGGTGGCAGACGCACAGCCCTGCATACGCACCATAAAATATGCTTCCCCCATTACTCCAACTGCGCATTTCCACTATGTCTCGGACATAGCAACAGAATTCACGTTCGTGTGTATCCACATTTGAATCTGTCACCAACACTGCCCCCACGTCTCTAGGTGCCTCCACAGTAGATGAAGTTTTATCTTCACTTTTCCAGCAGCGCAGTCGCTCGAAGCTTTATTGCAGAATCGCAAGGACGATACTCACTAATTTCCCTTCGCGACATGTCTATCTGTACACATTTAGCTGTACATACCTTATACATCCTCATCTTCATGAACACTTTAAAATCTTCACACGCAGCTACGGGGCTCTCAGTTTAAACATAGTACAGATGACTTTTACCCCGCTTATGCGAGTGTCTGCGCCCCTCCATTTATAGCGCTTCTCGCAGAACTCTATCGTCGTCATGCCGCTGAAGATGAGGTAGAGATGGAAAAGAAGAAATCCAGTCACAACCAACCCCACGAAAAAATCCAGTGTCTCTCCGAACAGCAGCAGAAACAGATGCTCGAACGACGCCTGCAAGAAGGAGCAGTAAAGGGCATACGCCGACACACGATACGGACAGCACACACAAACACACACAGAGAAGTGCAGGGAGGATGCACGCGCGCAGACGGGGTGAACAGAAATTGACCTCAGCAGTTGAGATATCTGTATATCCACACGCGCGTCTACTCAACTTTCAGACGTCTACGAGGGGCAAGAGGTTTAACACTGAAAACCGCGTCCAAACCAAAAACACGTTCGTCTACGTATATATAAACAGAAGACGCTGTTCCAGCACAGCAGACACGCCTGTACAGAAAAACAAGATTTCCGCAAGCGTGCACAAGAAGGAAAAACAGTTCCGGAAAGAGTTCACTAGTGAGAGACGACCCTGATGTCATACGACGTCGTATGTGCATGAAAGTCACGGAGTCGTGTTAACAACTTGACACATATGATGTTTTTTGCGTACTGCAGAAGCACGTGCACTCGTTTATACATGCGGTGAACACGTCCACGTGTGTGTCATAATTCACAGGGCGTCCTCAGACCCACATAAGTAGAAGTACTCACATCCACAGTACACACTGAAGATTATCTACGCAGTTTTCACTGGAAAGAAGACTTTCACAAGAGAGAGCAGCACGTGGACGCCCAAGAGAATCTTCACTTCACTGCGACAGATCCAGGGTCGGCAGAACAAACGAGAAAAATAGACAATTTGACAAAACCTACGCACGTTTGCACAAGCGACTTGACATACATACGAATCCTCTTCCAATTCACAGGTCTACGTATGGATCTTTCGAATCGCTGCATGTGCACACACGGCGCCCCCATATGCACTGGGGGAAACCTGTGCACTCTACGATGTATTATATAAACGAGAGAAGCACACCTCCACGTCACCAGTCAGGTCGTCTACGTGTGCGCGCGCATATACCTGCACATACACACATGCATGCACGCCTGCAGCTCTGCGGCAGTTGGTGTGGCAGCTGTATGTATCTCTCTACACAGTGAATACATTGGAGCTCGAATGACTGCGCACACAAGCGGTGACCTGATAAAACGCCTCCACCCATTCGAAGATACACGAAACACCTCCCAGTTATTTTCATGCAAACGCCACGCAAAGAAAACACTACACACCTTGCTCACGTCAAACCTCGTATCTGCCGCCCGTGACGCTGGACAGCACGTTCCCTTCTCCACTACTACTGCTATAGGTATCCCGCCGATGCGGATAAAGAGGTGCATACTGCTCTAGTCAAGCGGTCACAGGAAGCGCAATCCGCAACACCTGCGAAGTTTCAAATGTTGCTGACACTGCCTCTGCTGCATTTCATGTCTGCTTCCTTTCCGCCTTACCACGGGCTGTGCGAGTACTTTCAGGACTGACTCGAACATGGTGGTAGCGAGGAATAGCGACAGCACCGCAGAGTAGAAGATGAAAAGCATGAAAAACTTGTGATTTTTCCAGCCCACACAATTGGCAATCCACGGGCAATGGTGATCCATCTTCAAAACGCATGCGCGGCAGATTCTGCAATGATGAGTGCGGTCTGGTTTGTAGTGCAGGCACCACTTGCACTCGCGTCGCTCTCCCGTCCGCTTCACTTCCTGAACAGTCCCATATTCCACAAAGTAAACATACTTCTGCGCAGTGAGGGAAAAAATGCATCCAGGCAACTGTACGCACAACCGTATACACATTTATACGCGTCTACAAAAACTTCCTTTATACGCAGCAGCAGCAGTTAGACTTGCACAGGTGTCACATGAAAACTCAATGCTCTTTATCTTTCGGTAGTTGCTGTAAAGCTTCTATACATACATGTATCTGTACACACGGAGACACATGTACGCGTACATGCCTGCCTGTGCTACACATATAAATATGCATACACGGTCAGATATATTTATGTATGTACATCGGCAAGGAATATACAAATACGAACTCCTCCTGTAGCAGCGCTCCACATAATATATTGAAAGAGACAGGCTTAGCTGTAACGATGTTCGTCCGGAACACAACATCGAATAAGCATTTGGAGCTGCGCAGTGGGAAGGCACCGCGACTTCAGGTGCTCGACACACACGTTTCCGCAAACGTTTTCAGGAGTATGTACACTCTACGGACAACTCTTCCTTTGCTGCGTGGAACGGATATTCTACAAACGGATATATATATGTATATATATATATATATATATATATATATATATATATATATATATATATATATATATATATATGTCTGCCATTATCTCTGTGTAGTCTTCTAAAAGACCAAACTGTTATGAACACGATAAGCCGTCAACACCTTTCCTGCAGGAGACAATATAAATACACACATCCACCTGGATATACACCGGTCTCTCACACGTGAAGGACGACTTCGCGTCGCCGTCAAACCTTCGTGCCCATAAGGCGCTAGGCAAGCAATGCCTTTATTCTACGACCCGTACACGTGTAGCCACGTTCGCGAATATTTCACCCTGCTTCGTTGTGTCGTACCCTGGTCTGTTGCAACAGAAGCGCCTCTTCCTCCTCCGGTGTGAAAGAGTCGACACCGCCTGGTGGCGTATATACCGACCGGAAGAAACACACAAGCTGGAGGAGCAGGACACTGCAGAAGACGGCGGTTTCAGCGACACCTCTTGCGAAAGCTCCGGGATCCCCAGAGTCTGTGTTTTCGATAAGTGGCAGCAGATGCAAGGAGAAGTAGATGCAGAAAAGGCAAATCATTAGTACCAGAACTGAGATAACGGGTAGAGACCGCAGGACTTTGCCTTTGAAAGAAGAACTGGGTGCTGCATACCGCACTGCGGTGGGTTGGTAGGCCGCGGCAGCCTCTTCTTCCTCTCCTTCCGTTTCTGCTGTCTCGTCCCCAGCACTGCGCCTTCTTCCAGCCTCCTCATCAATGTCTGTGCCTGCCGCTGCTCCCGCCCGTGGACTACCTGGAGGAGTTAAGCGGAATATCTGTGCACCAGGAGCGCCAGCATGGCTACTGGCGCTTGCGGTATCTCCCTGCCGCTGGTCCTGCGGCGGAGGCATGTAATTTTGCATCGTAGGGAAAACCTAGAAGTGAGTCGAAATGTGCACTCTACTGCAAATCGCGGGGGTAGGTTTCAACCAGCAGTGCAATGTGCGCACACCCCGCTGCATTGGTGTCGGAAAAGAACAACATATGGATGCCAGCGGCGCGGATAAGGAAACGTTCCGCATCCACCTCTGAATACTGAAGCGGGTAGGAAGAGAAATTGCTGAAAAAAAAGCGAAACTACTACACGGTGAGAAGCGCGAGGAAATGTGACATTACGACGCCGGCTCGAGCAAGATCGCAACAAGAGACAGTCACTCTTCATCACTGTGGAAGGTATGTGGGACAGCGCAAGCTTTGTTACTTGTCTAAATTGAAAACGTGCAGTCAAAATATACATGAAATAAAGAAATCTCCCACGCGAAATTACTTATGGTGTAAGAGGAAGAAGGCAATGTCACATGCGCCAGTTGTGTACGTATAGAACACTAGAAGACAAATAAAGCGCCTCTACTCCTGGCTTCTTTTGGACGACTGGCTTCTTCTTGCAGACGCAGGAGGAATAACGTACAAGTCTACGCGTAGCTAATTTCAATATAGACATCCTGCAAAGAAGAAGCGGCAACAACAAATGTACGAGCCCTGGTAATTCCCTACAAAATACGAGAAGGAGGATATAATAGTCCCACAAAAGCCGTACAGTTGATGACCCAGGAATGTACGTTTGCTGCGAAGCCCGTAGCGAAGTAAGGCGTAAAACTGATATGAAAAATCAAACGCGTACAAAGAGAATATGGATCGTATACTGTCCACCACGTACTGCCGAGCTCACACAGGCAGACCTCCCACGCAGGCTAGTCCACGACAATCCATTTACGCTTCGGGCGGGCAACTTCAGTGGAACTGGAGGGTGAGAAGTGTTGCTGGGAAGAAAGTCGAAAACCGTTGCAACGGCTGCGATGCAGGGACATTACGTAAAGACAAAGACTTCAGCGAGCCGGGGTTTCCCATCGTCGAAGGACAAGCAGACTAGTGCGCTCTCTCTTGTTTACCGTAACGGAGTATGCCTATCGCGCCGCATCTTGCTGGTAATAGTAGGCAAGGACTGGATGCTATATATCCCTATGATTAATATTTGAGTCTGTCAACCTACGGGTACATTGCTTAGCATCATCGTCATCGTTCCGTCCACCTAGGTATATATCTACACGTCAAGACATAAACGGGTACTCGAAGCCATCCTTCCATCAATGGCCACGTCTCCAGATATACCCGCCGTTCTCCACAGATGTAGTGTAATTTCTCACTTACAGCACTTGTATTCGAATTGGCGTATTTTGGTTCGTTTCTCCAGCGGCTGCCAAAACGCATGAGCACTTCCGCGTAGAACCAGTAAAAGAAAAGATACGTTTCGAAACTGCGCTACATCCCAGACTCACTTTCAACCAGATACGCATGTGCAAGGGAGCGTTGCTACTGGTGCGATTTCTATGTGTGGAACTCATCGCCGCCAGTACCACGAAGACGCTTCGGGAACATCATGAAGAAAAGCCAAATAGAGTTTGCCTGCATGAGATTACACTTACAAAATACGACATATGATCTTTTTGCGATATCCGAGGAACTTGTTTAAAGCACTACTGACGGATCTTATACAGCCAACGAACAGCTAATGGGTGTCAAGCTGCACTTGAGGGCTGTGCGTCGCGTAGACTGTGAAATTTGACTTTGTAGAGTTTTGAACCGCGTAAAAGAACACGGTGCTTCGGTGCTTCTGCACCGAAAAGGAGGAAAAAGTGGTATTCTGAAGGGATGACGGAAGCCAAAGCGTCGATGTAATAGCCGCGACCATTCTACAACAGGCACGCGCGCCGGCGTCGCTTCTGTGGTATCTACAATAGAGGTACATGAGACACCTTACGGACACCAGATTTCTCTCTCCTTGATCTTCATCACATTACGATTGCGGCAAGTTAGCGACCGGTGAAGCTGTTACACTGGGATCTGCATATACAACCAAATGTACGGATCATCCCTCAGCAGTCCCGGACACAACTGCGAATGCCGCCTTCCCGCGCAAACCTCCTTCCATCTGGTTTCCTCGTTGCTGTAGATGTGTTTCATGTATGCTTGCTGCGTTTATCAATACACGGGATAGGTCCCTTACATACTTCACTCTTTTCCAGGTGACAGTTCTGCAGGAGTCCTTAGCGTGCGCAATGGGCGGTTCGGGCACAGGAAGGTCTGCACCAGCCACAGTTCACGACACGTGTGCGAAGATCGTACGATCGTTTTTGTCGAACCGGCCATCTACGCGTTTATCATCACGACGCAATGGTTGATATACCGAGACTGCATCATCGGATGCGACCTGTCCATGCGGCAGCGACGGGGAAAATGCAGAGGAAGCTATAGGTAGGAAGCGGTTTTTTGCGTATGTCGGAAACCGACATAAAGTAGATGAGGGAACGGGGTAATATGTCCCGGTTTATGAGCAGGTAGGCTGTAGTGGGGTGACTCACAAGGTGTTCAATGCTGTTGAGCTACGGTGTTACTACGGTCCTCCGGTTTATAATGGCTAGTAGCTAGTCGAGTCGTCCTCGGCGGAATTGAGGACCGCAAGTTGTCGCGAGGAAGCGGTGGAACTCTACTCGTAAAAGTAGAGCACCTGGACAAGGATAATATGTCTTTTTCTGCATTTTGACGGTCATAGGTTGTCAGGCTACCAGTTACGGAGGCAGGAGAGAGGGAATCGTTGTTTTTACATATGTCCGGAGTGGAATTGGAAAGCTAACCACTGGCACTGAAGGGACTAGAAAACGCTGTGAACGTGGGGAAGTAATTAGGAGCTGAACACTCAGGGAAGAGCCTACCTAAGTAATTAGGAGCTTAACACTCAGGGAAGAGCCTACCGCGACGGCAGGTGACGATCAATGACGTGTGTACTCCCAAACTTTGACTACCTGCGAGACAATGCAATACTCATTCGCCATATAGTACCAAAAATACGTCTGGTACTTTGCATCGTCATTTATAGGAACAACTTGCTTAGTTTGATGGTTTTTGCGGCGCCAGACTCTAACGTGGAAGCTTCCAATTGACGAATTACGGTATGTAATATTTCATGCGCACCGGGTGAGTCGTGGCAAGACTTCGTGCTACTAAAGCAGGGAAAGTTGCCAAAGTATCTCACCGTCTAGCTTGTATATAGATGTCCCTGCTGTTGCATGTGAAGCGTATCAGTGCGGAGACATGTTGAGATGCATGTTAATTAAAATGAGTAAATACGCGCTACTAAGGTGTCCCAATAGGGGAAAGAAGAGAGTAGTACGTGTATAACAGTCATAATTGTAGTCGTCGTCGTACCAGTCATAGCATTACTGGTAGCAATAGCTGTTGTCGTGGTAGTAGGAGTACGAGCACTAATATAACACCCCCAGTTGCAGCACGGCTGATAAATGTCTGTGGTGAACGCTCCCGGCCGGTGGCGTGCACAGAGTGAGATTTCAAAAAACGACGCACGCTTATAGGACACAAATATTCAACGTAGTTTTTAGACAGAACGTGACACTGAGCTGAGGTTGAAAGGTCACTTTACTGCCGAAAAGTCTGCAGGTCCGCGAGCGTGAGTACGAGTTGGTCACATAAGGCACTTTTTAAGTTTTACGCGTAGTGCATCTTCAGCCTGAAGGGCACACGGGCTATAATGTGGTACGCTGGCTGCCTGAGATTAGATTTCGTCCCGGTTCCGGTGCAAACCAGGAGTAGGCTGAGCGTGAGCCCGTACACCAATTATGCGCGCTGTATAAGCATTTTCATGCGCTTTTTATCCCACCTACTCCGTTGAATGTAAGAGAGAGAACTAAGGACAGGCAATACTCGTGCGCTGGCACGGTACGTATTCGGATGTGACGAGGTTTTACTAAGTGTATCAGTCAAGGGCATGTCAGATCGCAGAGTCGCTGACGAACACCGTTACTCTCTACTTGCATATGCTCCTTCATGTGTAAACTACAGTGTTGGCCAAGTCTCTGGTTGAGGATGTCAAGACGTGGGCTAGTTTACACTCTAACCTTCGCGGTTCTCTAGTGTTCGTCCCTCTGTGGGGAACTTCTTGCATACTCTCACCAAAGACCCTCAGCTTATCACCGTTCGGAAAATAGACATTTTCTACATAGACGAACTAACGCCTGCTTGAGCTGGCAACCGAGCTGTCGCATTGCTTACCTAGATAGCACTCGCCAACAGTACAATTTGTTGTGCGGATGGTCTGATGTATTGACGCACATCGCATCCTGCTGCACTATCTAGGGCTTCTCGTTTATAGAGAGCTTTGAATGTCTACACTGCATCCGAGATGGCAGAAACCTGCCTACTTGTCTGCCTAATCTTGCACACGGTGACTGTTCCCCAGCCCGACACAGTTTCCACGTTGGGACAGCAACACTCTTCCATCTTCACAGGCTTGTCGCCGTCAGCGGATACACCTATTCTTAGAATTAATCAATAGTCTCTGTCCCATTGATATAAACGCATATATATACATTATATGATTTTATTGGAAGCGAAGGCTTCTGGATGTAGTAAAAGCTAGAAACGTTACCAGCACGTCTTGATCAGACGAGTTACGCAAGGAGACGAATTTCCCAGCCAAATGCTGACTGACTTGCCGCAGCATCTGTAGTCCTGTGCTACCATGTAACCAAAGCGTGACAGTTGGCAAAGGCACGTCTCCATTCGGGAACTCACTATCGTCTGCAGTTTTGAAAATTTCGCAGCGCTTACAGCGGGGACACAATGTTAATCAGCTAAGACAGCGACTGTAGATCTCCTTCACTACTCAACATGTTTTCAAAACCACTTTGTCCGACGCAAAACCCTACACAGCGAATAATCCGGCCGGCAGCACGACATCCAAGAAGTGCTGCTTCACGGGCGCTGCGACCTTTCATGAAAAGAGACAAAAAAGCGCCGGCAAAAGCGTCCCCGGCTCCACTTGTGTCCACGATCTCGTGGGGGGGAACTGGTGGAACCGGCACGTCATAAAATACTGTGACTCCATCTGTAGGACTGCTCACAGACAAGCACAACCATAGCATCACAGTGTGGTTATACACAAATACGAACTTCATAGTACCTCAGCGGTACAGTTGTCTAAATGCAAGAGGCACGTCAAACAGACGTCCGCGCCAAGGCAGACTGGGAAGGACGACTTCCAAGGCTAATTCAAGTAGTTGTCTAGTAGGCAGAGCGGGTTGACATATACGAGTTTTTCGAGACAAGGAACATCCTTGCGAAACCCGCAGAGCAGGGGGGAGCTCTATACAGAACCTAACAGTTGACAGAAGTGAGCGGCTGAGCCGCTACCGCATCTTCAAATGCAGTACGGACGACCAAGCACTGTGGACGAGCTGAAATGTCCCTGTAGAAACGGCACCGCAGTCACTACAATAAATTATTATTCAGCTTTGTAAGCAGGCGTGCTCACCCCTTCCCAAAGTGAATGTTCCACAGCTGAGTGCAATTTCGAACAATGGTAGTAATTTTGCAGTGCAAAGTCTCCATGCAACTGTGCAGCCAAAGAAAGATAAGCTCACCTAACGGTATAAACTTTGGCTTTACGTCTCCGAATGATATGTTCCTGTCCGACCGCACCGTGGATATTCCTACTTAGACATAGGCGTGCTACCTTTTTTCTCCTGCCTGTCTTGACAGCCTGTTGGGTTGGGCCTCACTATGCACGGTCTCTGTGCACTTCGTTGGAAAGCGCGGCTATCACTAACGTTAATCATGCTGCTACCAATCCATATACATACTTTGCAACCAATTCTCCTTCTTCGACTTAAGCACTGCAGTCACTACGGATCACGTCCACGAGCCTCTAGGCGGCTGATTTGCACCTGTAATCTGTGAACCCACCGAAGTTCAGCAATCATGACGGGCTGCTCTGATCGCGTCATCACCGCCACCTTGACCCTTCGATTCCTGTAGGAATCTTCGGTATCTCCTGCTGTAGTTGCTGCAAAGCTTTTTCCATGTGCGGTCATGAGACTGAAGACGGCCAGGCACACCCGTTTATCGAGTTCATCACCGCTGGGCGTACCATCATCCAGATTGACAAGTCCCAATTCTTTAGCAAACTGCGTGTATTCCTCAACGTTCCCGAAAAGGACATTTACGCCCGGAAGCAATTCCTTTATCGCCTCCTTTTGTGATACAACGCTGAAAGACGAGGAGAAGCTAAAGCTCACCAGCTTCGTTTCCATAATGCACCGATTCACTAGGCGAAAGATACCCTTGAGCATCGCACGCAGCAGAAAACCGTCAGTCGAAAACAAAGAGCTGGGTAAAAAGTGCCCATTTTGCACACGATGACAAACGATCGCGTCGGATGTCATGTTGTCCGGCAGCGGAAAAATTCGTATAAGTCGAAAAAGTGCTTGTTCCATTTTCAGTAAAAATAAGGACATCAATCCTGTTCCAGGGGGCAGGCGAGTGCCAAGAGACTATGTGGCTAGGCATCATCTATTTCGCTAGGATGTGTCGCGAGACAACTTATCGGGATATTTCATTTTAGATCTGGTGTCTACACAACGCTGATTATGCAGTATGTGGCAGGGGCTATCAAGAGTACAAGCAAAAACACTGCTTCCTGCGTGGACAACGGGTGCATCTCTTATGCACACAAGGCGTGCCCAGGGGTCGGAGAGAATTCAGAGCGACACACCACAGAATTCTAATTAAAACTCTTCTGCCAGAGGGCACTGACCTTTGCCGTGGAACTCGCCATATTCCCAAGGTTGCCGCACGGGTGTACACACACATAACTAGAAACTGGTAGGAATGCAGTCGGCGTCTTAACTACTTTTGCTTATGCATGCTCACGGTTAGAGGGTCCTGCCGTTGACACCACGTATGAGGGTAGAATCATTCCTCGCACCTGTGTTTTATATGCGTGTGTGGCATCTACACGGTCAAACTGGTGTTAGTGTTCACCTACAAGAGGCAGCGAAGGGAATGCTAAGTAGTCGACCCTCCAATCAGTGCATGAACATGCGCTACAATACCACTTCTGGAAGCCCTGCTGCTCAAATAAAGCAATGAGCTGGGAAACAGAAACATACTCGCCGAAATTGTGTTCAAGCAGACACGCACGTTTACCCTTAATGTGCGGGGAATGCCTGTTCAGTTATGCACGGTGCCAACCAGACGTGGGCGTTCGCGTATTCTATAGCATTCTGAAAGTTTGTCATCTCTTTGCGAACGAAGCTCGAGCGCTCTGCATTGTGTTTTGTATGATCCGAAGGTGCCGCAGTGCTGCAACTTCCACCGCTGCACTGTGTGCCTGTAATGCCTACCGAGATGTTTTGCATCTGTCGTGGACATTTCTGTACCTCCGAGTGTACAATGAAAACAGAAACATACTTCTGGAGTGGAGTGCAGGACGTAGGACGTGATAAAGCATGCGTCAAAATTACGTATCATGCCCTCTTCTTTTGGAGATACTGAAATTTCCGACGCAGCGCCGAGATGAGTGCACATCGTTCTGTCGTGCCCCGATACTAGCACTGCACACTTTCCCGTTGGCATATCTACCACCTTCTGAAAATGCACTTCCAAGCCTGCATGAAGGAAAAAGATATTTATCAGGTTGGTGACAGGAACACAGCAAAATATCAGCACAACGGCGAGCAGAATCCGTCGTGCAAGAAGTGAAGGGTCGATAGGACACGTTGAGAACAGAGGAAGGGAGGTTGAAAAACGGTGAAACGAGAATCAGTGTAATAGTCAGGGAGACCCGGGAATGGAGTACTCTGTGACAGGCATGAGCAAGGCAGAAAGGGCGTCCGCGAGAAAAAGGCAAAACCAGAAGCCACGGAGGCATTACGCACACAGAGGAGCACATTAGGCACAATAACGTCCTGCTGATGATTGCTTCCCACAGTATGCGGAGCACGTACACTCTTGGTAGCGCTGCCGAAACTCTACAACTACTCAACTACGTAGGTATATATGGGCCTCTTCTTCTGGGTCGCGGACATTTTCAAGCCGATGGCTCTTCACTATCATGCTAACCTTCTCTCCACGAGAGGTCTTCCAGGATTCTGCCGGCGTCATCTGTACCGACGGCGCCTAGATATGCAACATCCCCATGCTGAAGCAGTAGGATAACAGTGTAAAACGCACGGAGCAAAAAGAAGGCATCACAAAAATCAACGTGTCCAGATTCACCTGATTCGTTTCTTCTTCCGGTCTTGTGCTGGATCATGTGAAATCCGTGGCCGCTCCACTGAGAAATAACTGCCCAGTTGGGCGGACGTGAACACGGTCAGTCCAAATTCGACTCACTTGCGTAAGCGGTTCCGTAAGGCAGTGCAGGAGCTGGGGTGAAGTGTGTGCGTATTGCTGTGGGCGCCGTAGTTGCCTTTTAATACCGGTTTCTTAAGTATTTCTCTGTAAATTAGTGTGCTCTTCCGAATACTCAGAATCGGATAAACAGCATGTCACGAGAGGCTTTAGTCTTATCGAGGGTTCGTACCTGGTGCCTTCTGCTCGTTGAAAACAGGCCTTTCATCTATCCTCCGTGTAATGATTCTCATCGTAGCATTCATCGATTGTTACTTGTTCGTGTCTTCGCTATGAATGCAAGCTAGAATGCGGACAAATCATACATGAGGTGGAGTTGTAGCGAAGCTAGGTGGCGGTGAATACGCTTTTAACGGTGTTACCCTCTGGGTTGTTTTTTAGCGTTCGCCTCTTCACGAGGAACCAGATGAACCTGACGTTGCTACATCAGATGATAGGCCGTGTGCCTTATGCGTTCGTCGCACAACTGCCTCTCACACTTCTACCACACTAGTGCTTCCATGTGTTGCTATTGCACCGGTGGCTTTCCCAATGAATTCGCCTAGCGCGTCCTATCTAGTGCGCTATCCCACGTCAACGTCAAAACCCGCACACAAGCGCTTCAGATGATAACACGCACTGAAATTGCTCCTGTCGCTTCCTCCTTGTCGTCTCCTCCCACTGCTGCTGTCACCACGGCTTCCCTGCTTGTTCGTCCTCTCTGTCCCCATTTGGCCCCTACCTGCTTCCAAAGAGCCTTCAGCGTACGAGCCGTATTGAGAGCACTACCTCCAGGTACGTATTGGGGGGAGTAATTCTCAATGAGTTCTCCGTATATGCCTGATTGAGCTTCTGTCTGTAACACCCCATCGCCAGGGGTGAGTTTGTACTTTTTGAGGAAGTCCAATCCCACAGTGGCCACGATATCGAGTAAAGGATTTCCCACCGCAAGCAAGCGAGGGCTCTCACCTGTTGAGTGCGCGGTAACTGCCATCGCCGCCGCTGGAAGCAAAATGAAAACACGTGGTACCCAAAGTCGCTTTTCTAGCATCATCTTGGTCATGTTACGTGACCCTTCAAGGCGCAATCCGTCTGTGGGTGCAGCAGAGGTGAACAGTGAAAGTGAACGTCTAATGGACTGCGTTCTACACCCGCCGCGTGAGTGTGCTGCGAGGTAGCAGTGTCAATGCTCCCTCGTAGCTCTGTCTGCGTCCCAGTCTCACCCCTGGTAGACAAGGCGTATCAGGATTTCCACGGGGGAATGCACCACCGGCTAGGATCCTGCAGTTTCGCGGGATTACGTTGGTCTTCCTGTGGTCTTCAGCTTGACTCTCCCACAGAAGCAGCGTCGAATGTGGCGCCGGCGCTGCTGCTGCCGCAACTGCCCCCCCCTCGGTGGTTGTATCGTAATATGACTGAAAACCGGTCGGCGACTTCCGCTGTTCTTGCGAAGACAGATGCTAGTGCGACCGCGAATTGGACACACAACTCATAGGAGAATTCTATCAGCGCTGCCGTTTTAGGCTGCGCTTTAATGCTGCTAATGTCCCTGTAGATCAACAGTTGCCGCTATAATACGAACAGCCTTACTATTTTAAGCTGCTTTTGTAGATCACGGATATCACTACGGTTGCCCACTGCGCCTGCATTTGTAGTGCCGATGCTGCACGGAAGGACTTTTAACACACGCTGCTCGCAAGTTTGGGTGTAGAAGTAGGCTGCATGTAAAAGGCCGCCCCCTTGAACGCTCAGTGGGCGCTGTACCTTTTGAACCGCGGAAGCCCCGCCCGCAGCCGCCACGGTCGTTGGGTATGTCCTATGGTGGTGCAGCACGTCAACTAGATTTCATCGCTGGCCGGCAGTACTGCGGCTGCTGCTGCTGGGAGGACACAAGCACTCTTTCTGTCGCGTGTACTTGCACTGCCACGGGGAAATTCACGAGCAAGCGCACACACGAATGATTGTGAAGTGTAGTGGCTATATAGCTTCTTCCCGTGCAACTTTGTCCACTTCCTTGCTTCGCTGTTAAAATATTTTAACCGTGTACGTTTCGGCTGACGACAACCTCTCGAGTTGAACTCTGCTCGTGACTTCACGTGTCGCTTCCCTTCAGTGCGATTGCCGCCACTGCCGGGTGGACTGTGTCAAGACGTGAAAGCAAACGAGACGCAGCGCCTCTGCGGTTGTCAGAATGATGCGAGCAAAGCCCCCCTGTTGACGGTTCCCCAGAGCTCGTGAAACGTTCACCGTCGATCTACAGCAGATGAGCCACTAAACGTTTATAACCACGCGCGTAGCACACACAGAGGAGAAGCAGTTCCCGGCACGAGATAATGAACGTTATGCCAGCAGATCATCATTTACGTAGGTAACGACGGCTTTAAGCAGGCAGAGCACATTATTGCTGCCTTCCACGCTGGAAAGATATCAAGGAAAGAGTGCCGCGACACAAAAGCGAATTAGGACTGTTGCTCACAGTATTTCATCGCAAATTGAATGTGCGCCTCGTGGCGAATCTCGGTCTGAGAGGTGACTGCATACCAGGTGTCTATTCTCTTCATTCGTGCAACAGATGCGATTGCGGCAGCTGTGGATTCCACACGACTCACACAGTGTGCTGCAGCAGCAGATTTCATCCATCTACACTGACAGCAGATGAGGAAACTGGATCGAGACGAAACTGCGTCCACTACAGCAGCAGCCGGTGTGCACCATCAGGTGCAGCCACACTGCTGTCAGCATTGTAACGCATCAGCATGACGCACTTGGTAATAGATTTGTGGAGCAGAAGGAGAGAAATAATACCACATATAGTTTCAGTTACTGCAGGATGCGCATCCATTGGTGGTCCCCCGTTACAACAACAGCTCAGTGCCTCTGGGGTGCGCACAGAACGTACGGCTGCCGTACGAGGCGGCCGAAGAGTATGCATGTACACGCCTATTTGTATGTATCATCCACATCCATGTTGATTCATATATGTGTCTATTGCTCCCTACAAGCGTCGTAAACATTAGGGGTGTATCAAAATGCTTCGCTCCTGAAAGGCTCATTCGTACCCGCATATGAATATATACATATACACATTTACAGGCGTTCATATGATCAACCCCGGCAGATGGTCGCTGGCGTATGTCGGTGCACGCAAGTAAATATACACACGTAGAAGAGTAGCGGACAAGTTGTCACCTGCAGTACCTAAGCGCCAGTGGCTCAGCCCTCGTACACATATGTAAATATACGTAAGTATGCCCGAATACCCACGCTTGAAAGGACGACTGGGTCACGTATGCACCGTCGCACTTTTTTTCTAAGAGAAGATTAAGGCGTCGTTATATACATGTGTATCCATCGACGACACCTGCAAAGTATACGGAGCTGGCGTGTGTGCGGTTCCGCATGCACACACGTCTATGGAAACGACGTCCTTTCACACACACCGACTAATCGAGGGAAAAGATTTTTGTGGGACGCATAAAGATGACGACTGAAGGTCCTGTTTGAAGGTTGGCGCACAAGAATGCGTATGGAAAACGACACACCTTCATGTGCCCATTTATCGAAGTGATACTTTCCTGTAGCTGAGCTGTTTGCATGCTTGATGGTTTTTTTTGCACGTCAGCATACACACGTCGTAGAACGAACAGCACTGGGTAACCACTTTTACATACCTGAATACATACTGTTCTTTTATCCATGTGAGGTGGACTACGCGGGCTGCTGCCATAAATAGCTGCAACTAAGCATTTCACCAACACTTTGGTGGATCATCTCGGAATATACCTGTAATTATATACAAAATATCACCCGTAGTTACATATATATATATATCTACAAATGCTGCGGCTTTTTCCAATTTTCTCAACCAATCGAGCCGTCGATGGCTATGACCACACACGCATACTATATAAAGTGCAGAAGCAGACTGGAACAAATGAGCATATTCTAAGTAGATTTTCTAGTATACTCTGGACGATGGCACGAACTCCCGACAGAAACGTCTGCGTTCTATCCCAAAATGTGTACAGTGTGCGACCGACATCGGTATACTATTAGCAGTTCTAATGCTTCGAGACACCGACATTCTACATTTGACTCCCTAGGTACTGGTGAGCATGCTCTGCAAATATCGCTCATCCATAGGTACACCTGCTGTGCCCTGGGAGTGAAGACATATTGCTGACGTATATAAAGCAGGAGTATCTAACGAGAAATAAGAAAAAGCATTCGACTTATTCATCGAATGGAACGACGAGGAAGTGGAGCTCTTGCTTGCGGGCACAGCTCACCGAGGACTGACCTACCCAGAACGTACATTCGCGTATGTGTACGTGCAATTATGCGAATATGTGTGAAGAAAGAAGAAAATTCATTTACATGCACACATTGTGGAACTAAGGACGTCTCGGTGATCTTTCTAATCCAAAACTTCTACTTTTCTAGCGATACAGGAAATTGGATGGCGTGTTTTATAGAGGGTCACGACGGGCGCCGGCCTCTAGACTCGCAATCATTTTCACAATTATACGCAAAAGTAGTAATGTGTTCACAAGCTTAACAGAGTTAGGACTGCAGCCTGTCTGTTCCAGTATAGATGACGGATGTAACTCTGTGATCCGCAGCGGACACATGTTAGATTAAATGACTGGAGAAGTCCGCTCGAAGATATTCTTTATCGCGCAGTCGTCCTCCACTGTTTTATCTGCAGCTGTCTCCTACAGACTGCTATACTCTTTTAGTGGTTTTCAAGCAAGCTCTTCCAATTTATCAAGGCACAGCGACGTAAACTCACACTTAAGCGCATGCAATATTGTGCCTGTTGTTTACCGAAAGGTTCAATCCGCAGCTTCGATGACATCAGCATGAAAATGCTGCACTTGGTTCAACGCGTACATTATAAAGGCATTAGTATGCTTGAGAAATTTTGCTGAACCAGGCTCTCCTGAATCAGACAGAGCTTGAAAAGAAGCAGACCCTCTACGCAGGAGCTTAGCTACCGCAAACACTGTAGCCATCATATGTATACTGTCACGAACCTGGGATAACGAACGCAGTGTCTCCACGGTTAAACAATGAAGCTGTGTGCCTTTGCGTATGGGTATATGTATATATATATATATATACATATATAGATATAGGTGCACACATATACACACCCTCACACATACCAGGAAATTACAAAGATTTGCAAAATCCACACAAGCGCAAGGTTATCTACACGGTATGCCAGCTAAATTAGGTGAACCGTGGCTGTGCGCTCTCCAGGGAAGAGCCCCTTAGGGTGCTGGGTGTTCTTCACCGTGCGTGAAGGTTGTGCTTACAAAAGTGTACGGACGAATATGAACGGCAAAGACTATGGGCGGTGTCATGTGATTTATAGAGGGCCCGATACGCGAAACAATGTACGTGGGGCACTGCGGCCGCTTTGAGATAGCGTAGCTTCGTCCGCCATATTCCTTACGAACAGCGGCGTCAACATCACCATCACACAGATGTGGAATCTGGCATACTGAGTATCAACTGTAGCACGTCTGCAGACAGCAGCAAGAATTTATTCAAACCTATTAACAGCAGCAGCTCGTAGCATTAATTGCTGTACCTGCACATCTGCAGCAGCGGCACTTAAGGAACCGTCTGGAATGCACCACCTACAGCAGCAGCCGGGGCGAAGCCACAGTAGCGTTCTCTGTAGAACGTAAGTCTGTCAATTACAATAGCAGTCCAGCACCCTTCTTACAGCAGTGGCCCAGGTGAGTGAGAAGCAGCAGCAGCGTCAGCCACCCAACACCAGGAGCTCGTTCATTAGCACTGACGGTTTTGCTTATCGGTTGAAGTACCAATGTTTGCGCGCTGCAGCACTATCAGCCACTCTGTGGAGAGCAGGAAAGAGCAGCATCTGCGCGAGTAGCGTATGTGGATGTAGAACCAGCTTCTTCATGTGGTGACGCAGAAATCGTGGACAGATATGTTCTCTTTAGAGACGGCTTGCTTTATTCGACCAGAGGACTTGTTCAGGCCCAAGGCTCTTGTCTAGCACTATACATCTGTCTCGAACTATCTGTGCATACATGCCTGCGGGTAGAGAGAAGTGAAAGTAGACATATACATATATATATATATATATATATATATATATATGTATGCATGTAGCTAGAAAGACAGGTGAATGGAATGTGCGAAGCAATGTGGTGTATCTAGCAGAGAAAGCGCATACGGCACTAGGTTCAGGTGTTGCAACACTGCTGTTTGAACTATCTGCTAGACTCTGTATGGAAACTGATAGGAAGCGAGAGAACAATCTTTGAAGTAATTACGGCAGGGTGTCGAGTGTTTTACATTCGACCATTGGTCTACACGTGTGTAGGTGAGTACGTATCTTTCAGACGAAGATAAGACGATCTGCGTCCACACTAACCGCGTAGGCACCTGGAGCCTTGTATCAACGAAACGTCTCCTTCTTCGCACAAAAGCCCAGCAACCAACGACTTGAATAACCTCGGCTGAGATGATGGCTGGGTGGAAGAGGACACAAGCATTTTTTCTGAACTCTCTTGTGCATCTTCCTGAGTGTGTGCACGTAGCCTGGAAGTCGCTCTCGCGGTACATATTCTTATCGTCGCGCCAGCATATACTTCTATAGACGTTTTGTGGAACACACAAGGGTGCCGCAGTTGAAAAAGTGATCTTTACGTGCCGGGGACCTATCGTGAGGCTTGAGATGAATACTCACGCGCACACACACGTGCGACACTCTATACAAATCTCATGTTTCCGCCGTTTCCCTTCTTTCTTATTCTTCCTCTCTCGGTTCTTCTCATTCCTTTCTATACAGTATACAAGTACATACACGTGTACACACCTATCTGTGTTCTTCTTTCAAGAGGTATCATGTATATATAGAGAGAATAATATATATATATATTATATATATTTTATTTATAGAGAGAGAGTGAGAGAGAGAGAGAAAGGACAGGGGCATATATATAATATATGATATATATATATATATATATATATATATGATACATGCAGAGAGAGGAACACAGATATGGATGATATCGGCGGCAGCTGAAAGTAGGTTGAACTTCCATTGCAAATCGTTTGTTCTTCTCCAGTATTACCAAGTTCTTTTCTTCTTCCGCGTACAGCGAGGACTACTTTCGCTCTGCTGCTGTATAGATGAGACTTGCTTCTGCTGGTGCGGATACCTAGACACGTGCTGCCGCTGGGAACACGCTACATCCGCTGCTGTTGTCACAAGGACTCTCCTGTACCTACCACCACACACTGGAGTAATAACTTCTGCTACTTCCCTGCGTGTAATATGACCGCTACATAATCTGTTGTTAATTTGAGTCAGCCCACCACACATAATTCTGCCACTTCTTTGATAGCCTCCCTCCAAATTCTGCTTCCTCATCTCTGCTGCTGCTTCTTCTTTTTTTTTTGCTGCTGCTTCCTCATACCTTTTCGCGTATTTCTCTTCTTCTGTCCCCCAATCACTGCTTCTCCATCTTCTTGTCTTGCCATTCTCCCTGTTGGTGCTGCTGTAGCTTGACGCTGCTGCTGCCGATTCTAACTGTGAATGATGCCTCTCGCCGCCCCTACGCACAGCTCCCTGTTGGTATCACTTGGAGCCGCCTCTCTTGCTGCTACTACTCCCTTAGACGCGTCTGCGACGTATTTATCGATTCTGCCTTCTTTCTTCACAGCTTCTGCTACTGCCATTTGGGCTTCTGCTGCTATTTCTGTATCTCTATCAGTGCCAGCGTCTTCTGCACCTCTTCCCACCACCAATTTCGATACGCGGCTAGTCTAGCACCTGTTACTGCTGCTGCTGCTGGAACTGCCGCAGCTGCTGCTAAGACTCGCACTTTCCTCTCTCCTCTTCAGAATACAAAATCAATATTATTGGAGTGCCCCAAACAGAGCAGTATCTGCAACGCAGCATCTTCCTGTGCTCCTCGTAAAGTTGTGTGGGTGCCAGCACTCCGCGCTGTTACTATTGTAAGCTCTGCACCAGCTGCTTCGCTTCCTGCCTCTGAGAATTTGCATCCTTCACCGTAAACACATCCTGCTGCTGCTGCTGCTGCTTTCCCGCCTGCTGCTACTGCTGCTTTCCCGCCTGCTGCTACTGCTGCTTTCCCGCCTGCTGCGGCTGCTGTTCCCTCTGGTGGTTTTGCTGTTTCTTCCGTGGCTCGTCCTGCCCTTGCTTCTTTTGCTGCTCGTGCTGCAGCTGCTACTGCGACGCCGCATCTACCTCCGCCTGCAGCTGGGCTTGCGCTTCTCATCCCTTCCAGTTTTAAGGTCTCTGCTGCTGTTGCTGCTGCTGCTGGACCCTCACATTTCACCGTGAAGACGCTGCGGATACCACCGCTCCCGCCCTCCACCTCCCCGCACTGCAGCTGCCATCCTTTAGACAAACAGAGGGATCGCAGTCTTTCATAATAAGTTCTTCTTGTAGCAGAAGGAAGCTCATAGGCAGACGAAGCAGCGGCAGCAGCAGGAAGGGGTGCAACAGCAGAAGTACGCGAGACAGCAGCAGCAAACACGGCACCTTTTTTACCTGCACCCTCAAAAAGCGTATTCGTCAGAGGCTCAGCATTACTGCTAGGCAACAAAGCAGCAGCACCAGAAACAGTGTGCACAGCAGTTGTTTTTCGGATAGAGGCTGCTGCAGCCACAGCAGCACCAAAGGAGGACATAGTAGAAATCTCACTGTGTTGTTCTCTAAGGCTTGATGTATCTGTCTTCTTGGATGTGGAGACGCCTCTACTGCTTGTCAAAGTCGTGCTTTTGCTGCTGCTGTCGTTGGTGCTCTCCTCGCTACTGCCTGACATACTCCTCACGCTGGTGTTTCTGCTGTCAGTACTGCTCCAGCTAGTCGCAGCCCAGCTGTTGATACCACCGATGCTGCTGCTATTTTTGACTCCCCGCAGCATGCGTTGAGCTTCGTCACTTGTCTCGCTGTTGTCCTTTTGTAGGGTGCTGCTGCTGCTGCTGCTGCCTCTTCTCCTTTGCGTACTGCTGCTGCCGCTGCTGTTCCTGTGTCCTGCGAAAGAGAGAGAGTAAAGAGACTGATGCAGGGTTCTCTGCAGGCATATATACACTTCTCTGGAGACGTAGGCGTCTGTTGCAGCATAGAGAAGCTGCTCTTGAGAGAGCTGCTTGCTGCTCCACCTGCTGCACTGCATCCGCTTGTCCAGATTTCTTCTGAGGAATATCCCGCAGAGCGCCTGCAGGGACCTGCTGTGGGGAGCGCATCCAACAGCCACAGCAGCACTGCGAATGCATGCAAAGTTTTCTGGCGTAAAGCCATACTCTCTCTGTAGGGCTGCTGCTTCCGCTGCTGCTCCCTGCGTCGCCTTCACTATGTCTTCTCGCTGCAGCAGCTGCAGCAGCCCCTCTGGAAGCCCCCCGAGCTGCTGCAGCTGCCACACCACTGCCACTGTGGCTGAGGCCAGTTGAATCAACGCCAGCGGTGGACGGAGACGGCCGTCCCTGTGGGGTATCCGATGCAAATGCAACAAAGAAGAAGACGGAGACGATAATAGGGAGGGGAGAGGAGAAGAAGGAACAGGCGAAGCAGCAGAAGAGCCAACAGCAGAGACCGCGTGAGACTGTGGGGAAGCAGGTGAAGCAGACAAAGACGAAGCAGGTGAAGGAGAGTGTGAGGAGGATGAGGATGAAGAAGGCAACGATTGAAAAACATGGTGAGAAGGAGACGCAGAGGGAGAGGGCCACCGGTGAAAAGTCGCACCAGCAGAGAAATCATCTCCAGGCGAGAAGAGAGGAGGCACGCATCCGCTTTCAAAATCAAAGAAGGCGTCTCCTGGGTCGTGTTCAGTATCATATCCAAGTACAATTTCACCTCCAGCAGCAGCAGCAGAAGCAGCAGCAGCAGCAGAAGCAGCAGCAGCAGCAGAAGCAGCAGCAGCAGGATCCGAGAGCGACGTCGCAGAAGACACTGAGCAGCTTCTTGGGAGGGAACCAGCAACAGCAGAAGAAGTTGTCCCTGGCTTCTTCTGGCTCCTTCTCGACACAGTGACGCTGGCAAGCAGTGCAGCGCACGCAGCAGCATCTTCTTCTACGGAACGTACCACCAGCAAGCGCCCGTCGAAGCGCGCGAACGGCAGCTGCTGCAGTTGGAAGCGGCAAACTGACAGTGAACCATATGTGCGGTTGCTGCTTCCCCCAGGCCTCTCTCTATGATAGCTCGAAAGAGAAACAAATGGACGACATATGCACAGTCTTCTGCTGAAGTGGCTGCTGCTCACGGTGATGCTGCTGCCTCCAGGGTTAAAGGCACTCATATGGATTCTGCTGCTGCTATTTCTCTTTCTACAGCTACTCCTGCTTCCGCTGAAAGATGTATTGTTGCTGCTGCAAGTCAAACAGCTACCAGCCCACCAGCAGCTGACTCTGGGAAGCGTGCTGCTGCCAAGAACGGAGCAACTACTTCTTCCAGGCGTGTTGCTGCAAATCCTCTGCCTCTTGCTTCTCTCCTTCTTGCTATTTCTCCTGTGGATGATGCTGCTGCTGCTGCTGCCCCAGTCGTTGTCGCTGCTCAGTCTCTCCAGAGAGGAACTCGTCGCGATGCTGCTGCTGCTGCTGCTGCTACAGGCTTCGTTGCTCCTGCGGGGAACAATGTTGCCGCGGTAGTGTCTTCGATGTGGGGAGAGTGTGCTCGAGCTGCTGCTGCAGTCGTTGAGTATGCTGCTGCTACAGGAGGCTCCACAGCTACTGCTGCCTGCAAAACTAGTGCTGTAGTAGACGTTGTTGTTGCTGCCAACATCGAATCGACTCTTGCAGGTGCAGCTCCAGGTGCTGCGACTCCTCATGTAGAAGTAGCTGCTGCTGCTGTTGCAGGCGTGCGGGCTGCAGCTGCTGTTGTTGGAGGCGTGCAGGCTCCTGTTATTGTTCGTTGAGAAGGAAGACAAGGACGTGCAATGCTGTAGAGAAGGCCCTCGTTCAAAATTGTGGTACGACAACGACCGAGTCTGAGCCTGGCGGCATTGGAAGGCATGCGAATAGCAGCTCCAGAAGCAGCAGCAGCAGCAGGATGTTGTTGCACGTGTTGTTGCTCTGCATGCTGCACTTGAAGCTGCTGCTGCACCCCACATGTGATGCAGAAGCGCCATTTTACATATCAGCAGATCCACACAAGAAGCGGCAACAGCAGCAAGTCCGCTACATCACCAAACGCAGAGGCAGGAGCACCAGCATAACGGCGAAAGCAGTAGAACAGCAGCAGGGATGATGCTACACCAGCAGCTGAAGCTGTACTGCAGCAGCACTTCAGTAGAAGAGGCAAGTGGACGTGCATGCACGTGTATATACGGCTGAGAGAACACACTGGGGGCTTGCAGCAAAGGCGATCAGTTATTGCAGCAGAACCGGCAGGGGCAGGATATCAGCACTTGGATGAGAGAGGGATCAATACCAGCAGCAGCAGGAAGAGGAGAGCGCGCAGGAGTCCCTGCCTGTCGTCTCATCACAGCAGCAGCTGCGTGTCTTCTGCACAGGAGAAATCAGATACCGTGCAGGGGTATGTCTTGTTCACCAGATGTATGAGCTCGGATAGTACAGTAAACAACAGAGGGAGGTGATATAGTCTTCACTGGCTTGATGGATGCAGCAGCAGCAGCAGCACGCACACTAGCCCCCGTGCATTGTGCAGGATGCGAAGTAGCTGCAGCAGCTGGAAGTTGTGGAGTTCCTCGCGAAGGTCAGATTATGTGCAAACTCTGGCTGCTTCTCCTATTCGAGTACAGCTGTTGCTGTAGCGCCACTGTCCTCGTGGTTTTGCTGCTGCGGCTTCGCTTGCCCGGTTGCTGCTTCTTCTGTTGCTGCCGTCACGCCTGCTGTCATCAGTTGAATGTCATTGTGTGCTCTACAGGGTCTGCCTGGACTGGCCTTCTCGTTCTGACTTGTGCTGCTGCTTTCGGCAGGCCTGCTGCTGCTTCTTCTGCCGCAGAAGCTGCTCCTGCTGCTGCCTCACGTCCTCCTGCCTCTGCCGCTGCAGCAGCAGCAGCAGCAAACGCTTTGAAGCTGTTCCCTCTTTTTCAAGTGCCACCGCCGCATTCGAGGTGGGTGTTGTTGCACCGCCAGGATACATCTGTTGTCTGCTGCTGGTTTTCTCTTGCTGCTGGAATCACGGCAGCAGGCATACCGCAGCAGCAGCTACTGCAGTGGCTGCTGTGCTGCTGTTAGTGCTCCTGTTATTGCTGCTGCTGCTGTTCTTCGCGTGGTTCCTGCTCACCATTCTGCTGCCTCTCTCGTTGCTCTTACTACGACTGCTGCCACTGCCGCCATTTCCCCCTCCACAGTCTCCACTGGCACTGCGAGTGCTGTTGCCCGTGCTGCTGCTGCTGCTGCTGAAGCGAAGTGAGCTCTGTGTGCGCCCCTGACTTGAATACTGCACTATTCTCGAAGCACACATTGAAGAGTGCTGGTGCGCTGCTGCTGTTGCACTACATGCTGCTGCTGTTGCACTACTTGCTGCTGTTGTTGCACTACTTGCTGCTGCTTCTCTCTGTATGCTGCTGTCGATCGTCCGGCGGTACTTCAGCGGCTCTCAGGAAATATGTCAACAAGGTCACTGGTGTCCTCATCTCGCTGCCTTGTCGCCGCGGCGTTGCTGTCGCTGACACAGCTGCTTTTCCACTGCTGTTGTGCGCTGCGTGTGCAGCTGCTGGTTCGCTGCTGTGGCTCCTGGTTTGCTGCGGTTGCCGCTGCTCCTGTTTCGCCAACGGCCCGAGGTGTGGCGATCAAAAGAACAACAAAAAGGTCAAACAAACTGCAATATTGAACTGCGAAGCTTGTGTGTTGAGGGTTAACCTCCGAGTAGAGCAGCCACAGTAGCAGCCGCTGCGCTAGGAGAAGCACCGTGGCAAGAACATCAGCCAAGCAAAGCAACAGCAGTAACGTAAAGGGTCGCAGAAGCAGCAGTTCCAGCAGCAAGCAGAGCGCAGTAGCAGCAGCAGCAGCACGCAAGCGGAAAGAAGGAATCTCGTGGCAGCTATCCTACGATACATGCAGAGCAAGCGATAGCAGAAGTGCATGCGGACAAGGTTTTGCCCTAAAAGGAATACAATCCCCTTCTTTTTGTTCTTTGCAGTTGCTGTTGCCTTCATCTCATTCTCTGATTAATGGTAGAGTTACTCCTCTGCTGTTCGAGCAGCGCCGGGTATTGTGCTGCTGCTGCTGTTGCAGCACTGCTGCTCGTGCGATGCCGCTGCTGCGAGCCACCTGAGACTGTTCCACATCAATTCTTTCGTTATTAGCGTGTGATCTGCTGCTGTGGTACGCCTGCACATGTTGCTTGCTGCTGCAGGATGCTGCTACCTTTTCTGCCTCCCCACTTACTCCGCCTGCTCATCCTCCGGCGCTTTTGCTGTGCAATTCCCGCTGCTGCTGCTGCTGTTTGATCTGTCGCAGCTGCTTCTCTTCAGTGCTGTTGCCTCGAGCTGCCTCGCTGCTGCTGTATGTACTGCCCTTCTCTAGTTCTCAGCTGGTAGAGACGGGCTGCTGCGCTGTGTGCGCAGCTGCTCCGCTGCGTGGTGCATCCTAGAGCGACCCCTCTACGCGGTGTACGTACACCAGAACAACGACACCCCAGCAGCACTTCCGGACGAACAAGAGCTGCAGCAGCAGCAGCAGTGCAAAAGGACCGTCCTTCACAGGCGTTAGAGCAGCAGTAACAGCCGCCGACACTGCAACAGCACCAGGTGTCCTATATAACAGCAAGAGCAAACTTCTGCGAGTCTCAGTCGAGCCGCTGCAGCAGACCCCCGCATCCATAGCAGCACACATCCGCAGGTCCTCCAGGCGACAGTTTCAGCTTCTCAGTGGCAACAACGGGGGTTCCGCAAGATATAGACGCAGCAGCAGTCGTCTGCCGTCCCTATCAGTAGCAGCAACAAACGTTGGAGAGTGCAGCAGCAGCAGCAGGCTAGGACGGTTTCCAGAAGCAGCAGCAGACTCCCCGTGCATTCCCTAGCAGCATCAAGGCTCGAAAGCCCCGCAGCAACAGCAAGTAGCTACGGCGCCGCAGTCGAAGCAGCTTCGTATGACTGCCACGAGGGACGGTAGCAAGCTGCTGCATCCACAGCAGTAGTAGTGTTAAAGTGGCTTTGCTGATCTGCCTGCTGCAGTTTACTCTACACTTGGAAGGCCGCTTCTCGGGGAAGCAGCAGGAGCGACACCATGCTGTGGCAAGTACAGCAGCAGCAGCTTTGGCCAGCTGCTCGGCTAATCCGCAGAACCTATCCCACTGCTATGCGAGGGCCTGGTGTCTGCTTTGCGAGCCCTGTAACCCCGCAGCTCCGCAGCAGCAGCAAGCAGTACACCACCAGCAGGAGCAAACACAGCGAGCAGTACAGCAGCAGCAGCAGCAAAGGCAACAAGCAGTACAGCACCAGAAGAAGCAGAGGCAGCAAGCAGTACAACATCAGCAGCATCAAAGGCAGCGAGCAGTCCACGAGCATCAACCGGCACAGCAGCATGTGTATTAGCAACTCACCGACCAGAAACAGAGGCGCTGCGTATATTCTCCGAAGCGCACGCACGAGCAGCCAGCGCCGGCACACTATTCAAATCAGCAGAAGCGTCAACAGGAGAGACAGCGTGCGATTGCGTCACCAGGCTGAGATGTCTTTCTTGCCTGGAGGCGTCGGGCTAAGGTGGGATAGACGTTTCTCGACTCCAGCAGCAGCGTCATTAGCACTGCCGTCAGGAACTCTGCTGCGCTGTTGGAAGGAAGCTCAGATAACACTGCTGCTGTCACCAGCAGTAGCAGCAGCGAACGTCTCAGCATCTTGTCACGCACACACTGCTGAGTATAGCACTGCAGCAACTGCAGCAACACAGTATGCGGAAGTAGCTCGACCCAGAGGAGCTGCAGGTGCAGAGCGGCCTACCGCACTTTCGGCTTCAAACGCAGCGTGGCTAGAGCAGGCAGCAGCACCAGCAGCAGTACGACTCCAGGAACCAGCACACGTTTCTCTTACAATAGCAGGAAAGACAAAGCCCGCAGGAGCATCTCTTCCAGCGGCAGCATCTGATGCAACAGCAGCAGGAAGAAATCAGTGTCTTGCTTCTCAGAGGCAAAAGCATGTTGTCCGTGGGACGAAATTCAATTTCGCTTTTTCAATTGCGCAGTCAACAGCAAGAGAAGACTCTCCATGGGCAGCACGTTCTTTTCTACACACAGCAGCTGAGTCTGCCAGCAGTGCGCGTGCTGCTGTTGCTGCGGTTGCTGCTGCTTCTGAATCTTTACCTGCTGCCGCAGCAGTAGCGGATCGTGCTGCTCACACACTGGCCTCGAGAGACCCCCCCGCGTTTGTCGTTGCCACTGCAGAGACGCTTTCTTCAACTGCAGCGCATGATTGCGAAGCACTTTGTTCGGAAACTAACATTGCTGCTGCTGCTGCTCCTGTGGATGGGCGTCCTGCTGCTTTTGCTGTCATGAAAGCTGCTGCTGCTGCTGGCGGGATAGCCTTACCTGCTGGTGGTGCTGGGACTGTGATGAATCGCAGAGCCGCAACAAGTGAGGCCCACAGCGGCACTGCAGCAGCCTTTATCAATGCCGTTGCAGCAACTGTAAGGAGAGACGTCAACGCTGCAGGCCTATACAGAGCGTCACCCGCAGCAGGAAATACTTTTCACGCAGCCAACAGAGATCGCAGCAGCAGGTGGTGTCGCGCTCAGTGCTGCAGCGGTGCTACTGCTGCAGCAACAACCGGAACTGCAGAGTCACCAATAGCAGCAGCAGCTGCAGCAGCAGGCCCACGTGCTGGGCGACAGCAAAACCAACAGCAAGGTGCATGCGGATGGATAGAGAGTCAGCGTTATGTTCACAGCAGCAATGCCAAAGGCAGCTTCAGTAGAAGTGGCGCTGAGAGCAGCAGCATCTCAAGCAGCAGCAAAGGAACCTGCAGCACAGAGCGCAGCAGCAACAGCGGTGTCCACCGTACACCGGGAGGGGCTGAACGCAGCAGCAACAGTGTGGGGAGAGACAGTGTGAAGACTGCACAAACTTTCCTTCCGCTGGATATAGATGCAAGAGAAGCAGCAGCACGAGAGGAAGTGCAATTCCGCATTCAACAACTGTGTGAACAGCAAGATCTAGGAGCTTTGTATATGCTCAAGCAGGTCTGTAGTAATCACTCGTTATCTTCTGCCACTTTTTATGAAGCTTCCTCTTCTCCGCACCCGGATTCTGCTGTTGCTGTCCTCTCTTCCACGGACTTCGCTGCTGCTGTTGTTGCTGCTACTGCTGCTGCTGCTTTCTTTCTGGTGTTACTTTGTCGGTGGTGCTGCTACCTTGTTGCTGCTGCTTTGTCGTTTCTGCTGTTACTTTGTTGTTGCTGCTGCTGCTGCTTTATATTGCTGCTGCTGCTGCTTTGGTGTTGCTGCTACTTTGTTGTTGTTGCTGCTGCTACTTTGTTGTTGCTGCTGTTGCTGCTTTGTCGCTGTTGCTGCTTCTGAAGTTTGCTGTTGCTGCTGCTGCTGTTGCTGCTCTGCTGCTGCTCCTGCTCCGCTCCTATCACGGGTCTTTGAGCGTCTCTTTTCTGTGTTTCATTGAATCGCAACGTGGAGAGACGCCAGAGCAGAACAGAACCTCTCCAGCAGTATATTCCTCTCAGCTTTTGTGAATCTTCATCGTACTGAAATATCTCCTTGTTGCAAGCTAACACACGGAGGGGCTTCATACGCGAGGTGGCCATGCATGGGTAGAGAAAATAAACGTAGCTTTTGCGGGCCCGGGTAAATCTGGCCATAACGGTCTATTCTACTGGAGGTGGATCACACACATATGTACACATGTACACACTCATACATATATATATATATATATATATATATAAGTATATATATTATATACGTCTACGTTTCTGTGTATATATGAATACATATGTATATATATATATATATATATACACATATATGTGTGTATGTATTGATGTGTATTTATGAATACATACGTATTTGTGTACGAGTATATGGCCTCAGGTACAGGCGCATACTGGATGTATTGTACGTACCCGTGACTACGCAGTAGGCGGTCACACGGGGCTGATTTCTGCGCATGCAGGAGAGCATGCGCAGATGAGTACCGACGGTAGAGTCTTGCATGTTGCCACATATACATAGAACACTATATATATACACAAATATATGTGTTGCAGCATTTTCGCGCGTAGTTGATAACTCGTAGAGATATATACATAAATGCATAAAGAAGGAGAAATGTGGATATATATTGAGAGAGAGAGAGGGAGAGAGAGTCGTGGATATATACATATATATACAGAGAGGGAGAGAAATGCGGATTTATATATATATATATATATATATATATATTTATTTATATATCTATATATGTATACATATATGGATACAGAGAGACTAGCTATATGTACACATATATATATATATATATATATATATATAGAGAGAGAGAGAGAGAGAGAGACAGAGACAGAGAGAGAGGTAGATAGATAAATCGATAGATAGAGATCTGGATATATATATATATATATATATGCTTTCAAAAAGATAAACATGGAGGTGCAGCACGGTATATGTTGTTAGATGTGGTGGCTGTACTGGAAGCCTTTTTGTTGCCCGTGCTGCTTTTCTAGAGCCTGCAGCGGCAGCAGGAAGTCAGCAGAAGAAGCAGCAGCAGCTCCAGGTCGGGCAGCGGTGAAGTTGCTGCTGGGGAGACGCAGAGCAGCATTTTGGAAAAGCTGGAGCTGCTGCTGCAAGAGCGAGGGCAACTGCAGCAAGAAGTCGGGCAGGTACTTTGCGTATCTCCCTTTGTGTTTATGGGGACCTGCGCGTCATGTATTTACACTTCTCTGTTGAATGGTCTTGTCTCTTCTCTGCCGGAACGCGAAGTTTTCTACGTGCTGGCCTGTATACATGATTCATAAACAGAGAGAGAGGTACAGAGAGGTAGATTAATAGAGGCATATGCATAGAATGCTTCTGAAGCTGAGTATACATATATATATATATATATATATATATATATATATATATATTGATAATGCTGGTATATATACACACGCGTATACGAACATATATATGTATATATATATATATATATATATATATATATATGTTAAAACGCTGGAGAGTTTGAGATGAGTGACGTGTACAGGATTCCTTCCTTTCTGAGGTTCTGAAAGAAGCAGATGTGCAAACTGCAGCGCAAGCTTCATATACTTGGCGTTGTCGATGGGCTGTCTCTCACCCGCACACATCGCCTCTTCTAATATATATATACGTTCGTACATCCCTATATATATGCACGCATATACTTGCATTGTCTCTCTTTATAGATGTGTTGGTATTCCTGTCCACATTAAAGAGACTGCAGCGTTTCACATACCTTGACCCACTGCGTCTCTCTTTGTGGTGTACGTAAATCACCGTATCACTTATTCACGTGTGGTATTTGCACTGTGTGTTGCCAGTTGCTGAGGTTTTGAAGAGAGATATTGGGAGGAAGTGTGCCTGCCTTTGTGACCTCTACTTATCTGTTTATATATGCGTGTAGAGAGATATGCATTCATATACATTTCTGACTGTGTGAATGTACTAGCTGCACACATCCTCACATACAGAGGACCTGGCGTCCATTACTGCACGCGTAATGGACGTCACACAGAGGACCTGGTGTATGTACACTGTATGCGTAATGGAGACGGGGTATATGCGGTGTCACTGTCGCTTGCAGGTGTTTTTCTTTGCGAGATTAGGAGCAGGTGTCTGAACGTGAACTCCCATGTGTCTGCGCGTGCGAGTCAAGAGGACGTCTATCACACAACCGACGCAGATTTTGCTGTTTGTGTGTGGAAGTTGCTCTCTCGTGCGGTGTACGTACACGCGCGCGGTGTATTTATTTGACAAGCTGCCGAGTTCCTGTTTGTGTCGTGGAGTAGCAGATGCTTTGAGAATGCATCAAGCCGATGTGGATGTCTGTGTGTGCCCGTGTATACCACCGCAAAGACGCGTCAACATCTTCAAAAAAAAAAGCCTTCTCCGGAGGTTGCGTCCGTCTGTATGTTGCTGGTGCTTGCAGCTGCTGAGTTACCGGCACCAAAATAAAAGAGAGCTGCGTGGCGAGCTGATAGCCCTCGCTTTTACTGGCTTGTCGACTGCCTTTGCTGCTGCTGTTCATCCTCTCTTTTTCGTGGTAAGGCAGCTGCTGCTTCTGCTGCTGCTGCTGCTCGAGAAGAAACGGAAGACAAGAGACAGCATGCTTTGCTGATTACTATTGCTGCTGCTGCTGCTGCAACGCACTCGCACCCGTTATTCCACTGCTCGACTACTGCCGGGCAATTCCTGCTTTCTCGCGATTGCATGCACACCTCTACACTCTAGACATACATATATATATATATTGCGTTTACCTCTATATTCAATAAGTATATACATATACATATATATGTATATAAATATTGTATGGTTGATCTTTGCTGTCCTGTCTGGTGCACATATCCAGATGTCTCTCTTTACTGCCTCTTGCTCTGGGTGAACAGCTGATTCTCTGTGTGGGTTTCCTTGCGTGGAGCATACACGCATGTATACGTCGCTGCACACGGAGCGCATGACTTGGCTACACCTCTTTCTTTCACTTTCACATCTCTCGATGAGAGGAGGGAGGAGACATCCACCACTCAATGCCAGGCACTTTCTCCTTTCCTCTTGCATGTGGCCTATGTATCTATATACGTCTGTGCGACTCCCTCTTCAGCAGAACAACCTCCATAGATATCTATATCTATGTATACATACATATATGTGGAGTTGCTGTAGAAAGGAGTATACTTGAACAAGTGGAGAAACATCATTTGTTTATTTATTGCCCTGTGGCTGTGCAGAGGAATATCTAGAAGATTTTTTCATTTATTGCCCTGTCTTTGTGAAGAGAAATATATGGAAGATTTTTTCCCTGCAAGGCTACTATACGTGGAGTACGTTAGTGCTGTGGGACTTGCCGGAGACATAACGTGACGGTTAGGTGGTGACATCTCAGCCGCATGAATGTGCACCCGTCGCCGGGTTCGCAGAGAGTTACGCATATCAATGTATAAGTGTTCTCAGTTCTTTCATTATGTAATAGGTATATCTATAGGATAGTCGAGTCATCAATCGCCTCTCCTGAAGATGCATAAATATACACGCTTCGCTTTTCAATATCTCTACATATAGTAACTGCATGCCCCTTCAATATATATATAAGTAGTCTGGAGATGTGTATCCCTTCAGTACATGGGCAGCCTGTAGATGAGTGAACGCCAGCGCCTCGTGTTTACATATACAGAGAAATGTGGATTTGGATATGAGCATGTACTTCTTATTTAACAAGTCTAAAGTGATGTAGCCCTGTACAAATATCGTTAGAGACGTGCAACCCTTCGAGGCGTTTGCGCGTCTCCTGTAAAGATTGGCTCTCTGACCGGGCAAGCAGCGTTCAGAAGTGTCTCAACATCTACGCGTACACATGTGTATCTATATATATATATATATATGTATATATATATATATATGTATATATATATATGTATAGGTGTATGCATATATAGTTGGAATTGCAGGCAGGATTTGCATTCGGATTTAGAAAGAATATCCCTTTTTTTAAAGCAATCTCGCCAAATGTTGGTTCGCAGAAGAATGAAATATTGTGCGTCGTCGAATGGAAGAGGTTTTGCACTGGGCAGCCAGTCTGCGTTGGAAAGAATGCGATAACGCATTGGCGCGTCTCTTCTGCGTCTACTACGTCGTACACTCCATCTTTTAGACGTAGCGGGATACGTGACGCCTAACGTGCATCTCGAAATATGGAAATGGACGTTCACCCCATTACACTCGATATGAACATCTGCAGGTGTATGTGTAATAACGGTGCGAACATGTACGCAACCGTCGTTCAGATAGCGTGGTGCTTCGTCATTTCTGGTGTATGGACACTGCAGTGAGTCTGCAAGCAGACCCCACACAGTGACAAAGAAAGGTGGCACTACGTTTGATGCCAGTACAGTGAACAGACTGCACTGGGAAGTCGAGGCCCAATACTCAAGTACTGGAATAGACAGGGATATCGACCTCTGAGTGAGCATGTATACCTACATATATATATATATATATATATATATATATATATATATATATATAGCGGATGAGGACTACGTATATAGATCTCTGCGTGCCGGGAGGGATGTGTGTAGATGCGTCCACGAGACAGAGAGTGAAGCAGATGACCGCGGAAAGGGCGGCAATCGAAGAGATATTCCTTCTATACTGCATCTGCGAAGAGAAAACGTAGTAGGATGTATATAAACATCCGTATATATGTGTAACCGACAACAATTGTATCTGCGGACATGATTTACCTGTATTTCCATGTCTCTCTGGCACGCATATATATATATATATATATATATATATATATATATATATATATTTTGTGAGTCTGTGTAGATGCAAGTCACTGTAGACGATGTGCTTCTTACTCGAGACTGAGGGGAGTGAAGGATAGTGTTATCTAGACTATTGTTCAAAAGAAAAGAGGGATAAATGTAGAGAATGCATCTTAGAAAGGAATAAATAAAAGAATACGAGAAACGGCAAAATGACTCTTTTTCCACTATGCTCTTTGTAGGGAACTGCATGTGGCCTGCGGGCGCTGCTGCGCGCGAGGCAAACCGAAGTTGATCGCGAAGGTACAGCTGTCTCTTTCTTCTTTTCCGTTTCATTACTACTTCCATGAGAATGCACCGAAGACTGCCAATCAAAATCATCTGCGTGTGTCTCAATGTGTATATCAGGGATATGACATCTGTTTTCATCGACGGGCAGAGTTGCATATCTGCAAAAGCGACAAAGCGAATCCTGTTGCCACTGAGTTGCCTCCCTGAGATGTGTGAAAGTTTTTCTCCCGTTTTGGGAAGGTAATCTAATTTCAAGGTCAATACATATGGATTTACATACTGGTTTATGTATGTAAGTACCTATCTACATCATACATGTATGTACATATGTGTGACTATTGAGAGATATGCACATGCAGCTACGTGTACGTTCTACTTCGAGTGGAAGTAGTTTACGTCAAGGACATGTGTTTCTGGTGATATACTCTTGTAGAGAAGCGCTGCACCTCTCTACACACACGCGTCTTTGTCTCTCTACAACTGCAGCATGTACGCCTGTTTTACTCTCTACAGAATATGCATACCAGCATGCCGGAACACGTCTTTCTCTCTCTCTTGCTCTCTTTCTTCCTCTCTCTCCCTCTCCCTTTTTTTCTCTTTCTCTCTCTTTCTCCTTATTTCTTTCTCTTTCTCCCTTTCTTTCTCTTTCTCTCTTTCTTTCTCTTTCTCTCTCTCTCTCTTTTTCTCTTCCTCTATCTCTCTTTCTCTTCCTCTCTCTCTCATTCTCTCTCTGTCTCTTTCTCTTTGTTCCTCATCCCTCCTTTTCTTTGCAGAGATATGCGCGCGACGCATATATATTCGCGCCTCTGCACATGCTGTGCTGAGAGAAGTTCACTTTTCGAAGAGAGTTTCTTCACTTCTCCTCTCTCTGCGAATTCCTGTCGGATGCACGTGTGGCCATAAGGAGGACAGAGAGGCACCAAAGGCTTCTCTGGGTTGCCCTGTTACACTTGGCTGAGAGACCACATGCGATCTACGTAACACTACGTGTTTTCTTCATCATATAATATATATATATATATAGCACAACACATATATATATACGTATATAAGTCTGGTTATGGGCATGCTGATTAGGAGCTGCAGCTAGACAGAGTCACAAGGGTGTACAAATTCAACGTCGCGGACTTCTTGTTATGTATACTCAGTGTGTACCAGCTCCGTTCTTTTTCCTGAATATATCTATGAGGAAACGAGGGGGGTTTGCAGCTAAGAAGATAATATGCACCCAAGACATATGTATGTAGCTGTGTATCAGTGTTGTAAATATCTTCCATCACCGCAAGTGCCTGTCTCTCATATACATACATATATATATAATTATAAGTATGTATACATATAAAAGTATATAAGTGTATAGATGTATGTTTAATATATATATATATATATATATATACATATAGATATATATGTGTCTACAGTGCGTGCGTCAGTGTACATCCACGACGACGTTCGAGTGCCGGGCATCCATGAATCACTGTGCATGCACTTCCGGTGTATATCTGAGTGTGTATGGTAGGCGCTACTTGCTTCAAGAACAGCGTTCCGCGCTGATTCTTGCTTAGTGACGTGTAGTAAAATACAGATAATATATTTGCGCACACAGTTTCACAATAACATGCTTGCATACTCATATATATATATATATATATATATATATATATATATATATATATGTACATATATATTCATGCATGCTAACGCGGAAGGAATCTGCAGAGGTGCATACTCATACATGTATTTACGTGTATATGGTAAGGTGCTTTGCGCCTAGGGAGTTTTCCGCTGAGATTGAGATTGAGATTGGTGCTGTGCCGTTGCTGCTACTGTGCCTTTGCTGCTGCTGTGCCGTTGCTGCTGCTGTGCTCTTGCTGCTGCTGTGTCCTTGCTGCTGTTGTCTGTACAGCAGGAGCTGAGCGACTGGCTGCTGTCAGACGACGACTGCGGCAACAGCAGCAGGAAATTGAAACACTTGCCCAAGCTTTGCTGCTTGATGAAGGGAGGCATGCTGAATGAGTGCAGGCGCACGTTCGGATATGAAGAGACACGTGCAGTTCACCGTCACATAGACGCGATGTGAAGAGTAGATGTACATAGAGACCCATATTTGTCCGCACAGGGGAACACATAGATCACGTTAGAAATATGGAGACCTATGCTATATGTTTACATCACCAAGTTTTGTACTCGTGCGTATTCTCCTCGTTTTGGATATTTAGAGTCTCTTCATTCATATATAGTAATCAAACACTCGTGTTTTGTGTGTCTCCATGCATAGAAGCGTACGCAAATGTATGACCTAAGAGCTGTGAGTGTATATATACGTCATCTGCCCACATCGAAGAGGGCTGAAGAAGAGGCTGTTTTCTTCTCGAATATACAGAGCTTCAAATGCTCTCTTCACTTGTACACACTATTGTAGAGCTGTGGGCGGATACGTGCTTGGATACGTATGAAGAGGCACTTATATATATATAGTATACGGTTGCGTACACCTGTTAGCGTGTACGTAAACTTGTATATCGGGTTCAGGCTTAGGGGTTCTACGAAGATATATATATATATATATATATATATATATATATATATATATATATATGTACATATACATATATATGAGTATATATGTACATATATTTACGTATTAGTGGAGGAAGGTTCTTAAAGGGAAGTAAGGGAGGGTCTACATCCAGCACAAGACCCGGGAGACGCCGCACAGCAACACTTTAGTCAGCACGGGTAGCGCGAGAGTAAACATTTTCCTACGGATGTCTTGGGCTCGGTATAAATCAAACAAACGGTAAGAGACAGTTGTGACGTATAATCGTCGAAATAGGAGCAGAGGACGCATAGCTGTCGGCGTGTCGTGAAGACACAACCCTACGGAGGGCATATTGCACGGGTCTAAGCCGCAGAAACAAGGAGCGTCTCCGTACGTGAATGCGTCTTTATTAAAACTGTACACAATCCTACTTTTTCTATCCATGAATACGCACCGCCATGTATATATATATATATATATATACATATATATAGCATACGTATGTGTATGTAGGTGGTGTGTGAACACCATGGTAGAGGTGCTGCAAAACGGGCATCCGCACGACAGTCAACTTCTCGGCGCTCAAATGATATAGATGTATATATACACATGTATTGATACAAAGTTATATATATATGTGTGTGCACCTTGTTGGGTAATTCACACGGACTACTCCCAGCTGTATATATACAGGTACGCATACAGTATTAGTGTCCGCAAGTTCTCTCATTGTACACATCTTCAGCGTCGGCTGCGAGGTTGTTCCTAGGCACGCCCAAGTAAAGAGATGTAAATTTTTCAGATACCTGTCAAGGGGTTTGGTTCGTCCGTTGACAGTTCTTCGCATGAGAGAGCGAGGGAGAAGGGGCAACAAGAGCAGGGCGAACACTCCTAAATCTGCTTACGTAGCAGCAATAGCAGCGCAGCAAGAGCAGCAACTTCTTAAAGAAGCAATGCCAGCCATAAGAATAGTAGCAGCAGCTTCCACATTCCGTGTTCCATGACTGGGGTGCTAGCTATGTGCGGCTGTTCGTGTGGACATTAGTGTAGTTTGTAACACTGAGAGAAATGTATAGCCTCTCAGCGCGTCTGCATTGAAAAGCCAAAAAACAACGGGAGGTCTAAATGAGCTCCTACTATACACTGTTAGGAACACTAATCGCGTTTCTTCGAAAAAAACTTATAGGCATATGCTCTACCATCACAAGTACCCTGCACACACACTCCTGCCGACAGCCGGCTGTACGACAGGCTCTACCAAGCTCGATTGAGGATACTGCCGGTGTCCCGCATATTGCTCTGGATTTTTTGCATGGTGTGAGTTTTTGTAGAAGAGCTATTGACTTTGGACTTACAATAACGTAAGAAAAACCGTGTGTACGGACAGAACTCTTTCCTTGTGTCGTCACAGCGGCACCTCGTTGCTACTGATTACATGGATAAACTTACAGAGTGCTGAACGCGGCTGCTGCAGCTGTACTCTTCAATGTAGAGGCTTTGCAAATACAATAACGTAAAAAAAACCTTGTGTACGGACAGAACTCTCCCCTTGTGTCCACACAGCGGCACCTCGTTGCTTCTGATTACATGGATAAACTTACCCAGTGCTGCGCGCGGCTGCTGCAGCTGTACTCTTCAATGTAGAGGCTTTGCAGTTACAATAACATAAAAAAAAAACCTTCTGTACGGACAAAACTCTCCCCTTGTGTCCTCACAGCGGCACCTGGTTGCTACTGATTACATGGCAAAACTTACAGAGTGAGGGATTCTTTTCAATCTTGTTTCATGTAGACGCAGACACAGCATCGCGTCTCCTGTTGCTTTTCTTCAATGCAGAGAGAGCCCGTCTTCTTCTTCACGCTGCTTTCTGGCTTCAGCGGAAGGTCCCCACAGAAGCTTAGGATGCCGGCTGCCTCTGCTCTAGACAGAAGCACCAGTAGAGTTTAGACGTGTTCTATGATCCCTGTCCATGATAATACATGGTTGACTCCTACCTGTTACGCGTCCGTTTCTGCGTCTTTTGCTGCTGCCGCCGCGGTTGTCTTCTGACACTGCCGCTGCTGCCGTCAACGAGAGACTCGGTCGAAGGTAATGAAGGAGTAGTGAGAAGTACCTTCCTTGCAGTGGGTGAGCAAGTAGTTTCAACAGTGTATGTACGTGCGTGTCTTCATTTTTAAAAATGATGCCTTCCACTTTTTTAGGTGGAGCTGCTGCGTGCAACAAAAAATAATTCCAGTGCAGCCGTGTATGTAGTGCTGTGAATATTGGTGTATGCACCGATGTGTGAATTGTGTCTGAAATTGTGAACCGCATTCTCACCAAGCGTCTGAAGAATAAGCAGATTAGGCATCTCACTCCGCTATTATACGGCGGAAGAAAATGAGACAGCTTCGATGAGTCGCAGGATAAAGCAGTCTTCGCGAAAGAGACGGCACCGGGTAGTTAGAACTCTTCAGCAACATTAACTACGTAGACGGTTGAGGACGAAAAAAAGGGCTTATAAAAGGCCCAAACGCGAGGCGGCAAAGCCTCGATCTACTATGGAATCCATACGGAAGATTGAAGCTTGCACACACCGGACAGCCAGTTGCATTGTAGTTGGAAGCTGGCGATTTTGAAGGAGCATAATGCAGAAAATCCACGGCGTGAGACCACAAAAGAGATTATTTTTGAGCTCTTTCAAGCATATTCTGAGGGCTGGCTAAATTTATGAGGGTGAGTCGCACCTTGTCACTGTCTAAGAAGAGTTGCTCTTAAAAAATAAGTGCGTATCCGCAGAGCAAATCCTTCCGAACGTGTTAGTCGTACAGCCAGAAAAACATAACTTTTGTTTCGCTTTTTCTGCTTTGCAGCAACCTGCCCGTGCACACTTAATACCGGTAGATATTCGAACACAGCTCAGAAGCTTCTGCTTCTCCGCCTTACACCGCTGCATATATGCGCCCTTTTTCGTGTATGTAAGTAGGTTTTCGTGAGTCCGCGAGCGCACATACATACCGCGGCTGTATAGATGTGAATGTTACATACTCACATATTGGTGGCTGTGAATGTTTGGAGCAACTAGATTTATTTTTCCTGCACCTTTACGTCAGGTGGCCACACACACAAGTGGATAAAGAGGAAGGGGCAGAAGAGGAATTCCAGGACACACCTACTTGCGCCCACATATATGTGTTCAAGAATGCATGTACGTATACATGCGTATCTGCGTGTGCATACGAAGGGACTGCAGGTCTGGAGATATACGTACTTACAAACATGTCCACACCGTGTACAGCATTGTGAGTAGTGAGTGATTCCAGGAGAGTCTCGCACTTATGCAGGAATTTGTACATGCATCAAAGAGGTGCAGATTAGATATATGTGTACACTAACAGAGGCATAATTCTTTTCCCATGTGTGTGGAATTTTGTGGGTGCATCAGTTGGCTATTTGTAAATACAGTCCTGCTGTCGTGCTCGGCATTGAAGAAACAGTTTAATATTCATATTAGACTCGCTGTTAGAAATGACTGCAGAGGTGTGGGCCACGGCCACCCAGTAGAAATAGCAGTCACAAGCATGAGTCACGCAGTTGCACTTTATCAGCAATACGCCGGAGTATTCATACACAATAACACACCAGCGGCTACACAGCGGCAAAATAAACATTACTGCAGCAGTGGACAAGTATAAGTGTAACAGGAAATGTGGCTCTCACAGCAAAGCAGACCCCGATTAGACTCCAGCTGCAGGACAGGAGCAGTAGTACGTAGTGGTGGCAATAAAAGAACGAGGACACGGAGCCGTGGTAGCTGCAGCTGCCGCGGGCACGGGTTCCGAACCACATACAAGCGTAACACGTGCTGCCAAGATATAGCAGTAGCGAAAGCAGTACATGGTGCAGATTAAAGAGCAGCAATAGCTGCAAAATTATCAGGGAATACAGTGTGTCCTGTTAGTATTGCACCGGACACTACAAGCATCGAAGTAGCAACAATAGCAAAGACTGAAGTTGCAGCAGCAAGCGCGGAAGTCCCAACAGCCGCACCTGATTGTGTATTTATGTATTTCGAACCCAATCTCTCGCGTCCGGTTGCCCATTAGCGCCTCTTCGCGCAAAAGATTTGTCTTCGTGCGTACACGGCATAGCCCACACACAAGGTTGTTGCCCCTTCGTGTTGCCAAGGAGAAAAGCTAGAAATTGTTATTCTTATTCTCTCAAAATTTCCCCCACACAGCTGGCAGAGTTGTTGTTGTTGTGGGGACTTCGAACCGTGCTGCTGACCATCTGTAACTACCTAGCAGAAAAGACACATCCGCTTGCAAATGATGTGCCCAATGAAAAGACAGTTGTGTACGCGTATGTGTGAATAGTTGCATATAAGCTGGAAAAGATGGATACAACTGACCAATTCGTATGGCAGGGCTTGCGTGCCCGTACTTTCGTTCCGCATTCCGTCAGAACATGCGTGTATTGTGAAAACCCTACATACACCTCCGTATTCATACACCGGAGACTAAATTTACCTGGTCACCGAAGCACAGGCATCTACACGAGTGTGAGATCATGCACACGCTGAAATTACGGAGTTCTTACATTCGTTCGCAGATAGCATATAGGGAGGGAAGCATCGTGTGATTGAACTGTGAGGTTGAACTAATAACGCGCAAATGCTGAACAAATGTTGTTCGTACTTCGCGCCTACGCGGCAGCTATCTCGTAGTGTGCTCGACTGACAGGCTTTGTTTTCCGTGAAAGAAACAACTTTGTTTTATTAAAAATTTTCCGCCAGAATTCTACATGTGGAGATTTCTATAGAATCCTTGAAGAAAGCATTTGTGTTTTTTCCTCAAAACGTCTTAGTTCAGAGATGTCTTCTGTCCCGGCGGGCCAGTATGTGATTTGTCCGCTGGCGTTACCTCGTCGTCTGCGCGGCACTTCCTTTTGCTAAGCAGTAAAATGATGGCCACTTTAAAAAGAAATCCAATCGCCAAAGAAAAAGAATCTGCCGTGTTTTTGGATGTTTACTAGTCTTCCGGGGCGCCGCTTTTGCTTTCAGTGTGCAGAGACGGACTGCCTTCCAATGGGGAATGCGATTTGTATTTTGAGGACAGTAGAACTTATTCCATTGTTTTCTAAGGCAAAACTGGGGAAAATGACACTGCTCTCCATATATGCAACTCGAAGCAACTTTGGTGTCTCCAACTTCCACGTAGGACAAAGCATGTCAGTAGGCATGCAAATTCTCGTCTGCATTATCTTCAGCGGAGTTGTTCGCAGACGTAGGTAGTTACAAGCATCGCTGACTATGTAAAATAAGTCACTAGCAGGAGATGTGAAGAAAATAATTATACAAAAGAAGATCCCTGATGCACAGTGGCCTGGAAAGAAGTTGAAGAGAGAGCAGGTGGTGCGGAAGAGAATCTCAGAAGATAAGTCCGCGTTAAGATGTTTGCTCTAAACGGAGATCCTTGGCTTCGAAGATTGAGGGGGAAAAGCTGAATTGGAGTAAAGCGCCTTTGCACATAGGTATGAATCTACCAGGAAAAAGAATAGAAGAAGACTTTTTCGCAGGTATAAGTGGGTGTGTCTGCACATGTAGTTTTCCTCTCGGTGTACATGAAAGGCGGAAATGCGTGAACCTGTATGTGTTGACTAGCCAGGCGTATCACGGGTTGATAGATATTCGGGCGAAACAAAGACTATGACTTCCCTGAGACACAGGTAAATGTGATGGTGACGTTTTGAGCGGATACTTACAAATGCCTACACCTGGATGTGTGTATGTGTGTGTATATATGTGTATACCTGTTCTCATGTGTGTGCACAGGACTCACTAAGTGCACGAGTTTATCTTTCCCCCTACGTCATGTAATATATATATATATATGCATGCAAGCATACACCCATCACTGCATATGTGGAAGTATACATTCATAAATACACATATACTCGCGGATATAAGCGGATGTACTTATAGTGTGGTGTCAAATACAGAGATTAAACAATCTATTGATGTGCCTAACTGTGTGCGTGTCACGCAATTTTCTTCTCTAAAGGGTGGTAATAGCAGCTGCTGCTGTTCCGTTTCTCATCTGCTTCCCTTTTTACTTTTAAGTGTGGCTCCAAGATGCCCCAGCGGCAGGCAGCATAGCTAGGGAGGAAGGGGCTGAAAAAGCAACAGCCATAATGGACTCAGCAGCAGCAGCCGAAGTGCCAGCAGCAGCGCGCAGAGAAGCAGCAAAAGCAAAGTCCCAGCAGTCGCAGCAGACGCACAATTTAGCAGTATTAAAAGTAGCAGCAGCCTACGCAGCGAAGGAGCAGCGTTGGAACGGGGAAAGGGCGGCACGAGGAGGAGGACAAAGCGAGTGGAAAAGAACAAAGAAAAAGAAGAGCAACAGAGACGGGAGGCAGCAGGGGCGCAGAAGTATAAGGTTCGAAACGTTAACCTCGCTTACTGTTTATGCTGCTGAGGTATTGCCACGGCATCGGCTGGAGGGCAAAGTGTTCTCACGCTCCTTATTTTTCGGCATGTTGTACCCCTATGCAGATTTCTTTTTGTAAATGTTTGTCACCAGTAGTGTCTCTTTCAATTTGCCTTTTGCCCTCTCGCTGCTGCTACGGTATTCACTTCCGTCACAGACATATCTTTCTTCCTTCCCCTCCCTTTTTAGCGCTCGAAACATGGCAGCTGCCACTTACTCGGGCGCTGCCTTGCGGCGTCTCCAATTTTCTTTTTTTCTGGATGTTCCTGCTTTTGGCCGCCCCACTCACCTTTCTTTCTTTTCTTCTGCTTTTGCACCACCAAGTGCACGTCCTGCTGCGAATACGTATCCAGTTCCCACCGTTGCTACTGCTGCCGTTGCTGATGCGGCGGCTTCTGTTTTCCCGCGTCGGCTTGCCCTTTGCCGCTGTAAAAACTGTATTTGGTCTCCTGCGTGCGCTACGGCTCACGTGGAGCTTGGTACTGCTTCACGTGTACTACATCCTGCTGCTGCAGCTGCTCTCGATTTAGTTTCTGCCGGTGCTCTCTGTCCTCGCCTCGCTGCTGTTGCTGCTTTTCGTTCTCTTCCTGCTGCGCCTGCCACTGGTTCTTTCTCTTTCGGTCCGTATGTTGCTGCCGGTTTCCCTTGTTTTTTTCCTCTCTCTGGTGCTGCTGACTGGCAGCAG